>LOJH01002792.1:22673-39493 GCA_001685095.1 Ellobius talpinus
CCCTGTTTAACCCTGGTATATGATTCAATTCATTTTCTTAGTTCTTGAATCCTGCCTCAAGCATTTAAGGCTGTGTTTTGACATTGGGATAAGATTTGTTCATCCTAAAGAGATTGAACCTGTTGATCAACATAAATGCCCTCACCAAGAGTTATATCTTGGGAAATCTCAAGTCCTTTGGCTTTTGTCTGTTGTTCTAAAATTTAAACCTCTTCTTTGAAATGGCATTTAAACATCAGCTGAGGCCCATCATCCAGGTTGCTGTAAATAACTGAAGCCAGTCATGTGGCTTGGCTTTAGTGCTAGAAGCCCATGTCTTTATCATCTCCCTAACAAATGTGGAATGCAATCTGCAAATTACAATTGCTTCCTTAATTTCTTTTAGCTCATTCATTCCTGTAGGTATTCATCTACCTTCTTTGGATACTTTTTGGGCCTTTAAAACGATGCTTTGTCAGAATAGACTACAGGGTAGGAAGCTAAAACTCTGGGTAAGTCATCTCTGACAGACACTGGTGAGGTTGAATCCTGTTCTTGTACATTCTTTTCCTGCTCATCAGCTCCAATAAGTTCCTCCATGATTTCAAATCTTTTCACTACCATCTTTTGTAAATCCTGGATCTCCTGCCCTGTATATATTTCTTGTGATTTCATTGAGGCACAGAGCCTTTGGTTCTCATTCTGCACATGTGCTTCCAAGGTCTGAAGGTTTTCCTTTAAAGATAACACTTCATCCTTGGACATTATTAGGATAGCGTGCAGATTGCCATCCTGAAAAAATACTTTATCTGCTAACCTATCATAACTTTTTAATAAATTTTGATTGTCAAATTCAACAATATGAGTTCTTTTAGATAATTTCTCACTATCCTTTAACATGGATTCAATTTTGTCTGTCAAATTAATGTTACTCCTTTTAATAGTATTATTTTTTTTAGGTAACTCTTACTTTTTGATGGTATTAATATGTCAGATTGCTGTTCATTTTTAGTTGGCAAAGACTGTATCATTTCTAAAAGTACCTCATTTTTGGCTCTGTTATGAAACTATTTTCTTAAGGATATAATATGAAGAAAAAGTGAGTCCCAATATCCAATAAATGGATGTATCATCATAGCCATCTAAGCCTTGCAGAATACAATCCATTTTATTATCAAAAAATTACTAAACATTTCAATGGTAATGTTGTTGCCATTAAATAACTTTCAAGTTTATTGATTTATTAATTACCTGTTAAAAATTCAGGAAATTGTTTTAGGTGTAACAATCATTATTGTCTATCAGGTGTTGAGGTTGCAGAGTTGCGAGTAGAGGCACAACCTGATGCCAATAGCAGTCCTGAGTATCTTTTGTTTCCCCTGCCTTTGTGTTGGCTAAATACTGAGAAATATGCTTTGCTTGGTAAATGAAAAGCAATTAAATCAGTTTCATACATGGAGCAAGAAATCCAGAATTCAGAGCTGGGAATACACACCAGAAGTTGCACAAGACACCATGCATCAGGGAAGGCAGCAAGGAGCCTGGCAGTGGGGGAAGTGGGTCATGCATGTGCTTGGGATATATACAAGTCTCCACACACATTTAGTCTGCTGTTGCTGGAGTTTTACAAACAAAACACTTAGTAGTTAAAAAGCAAGTAAAATGGGTGGGTGTGGAAGACTTTCTGGGCCGTGGGCCATTTATAATTTTTGCCAATCCACCCAGTAGGTATGGAGTTCAGATCCACGTGGGGCACCAGATAAAGAAAGACACTTAAAAGAAATCCTACACTAGCTCAGAATTGAGTATAATAGAGGGTTATTTATTTATGGGTAGACTCACACATCACAATCTACTGCTGGATTGAAGAACAGCAACCAAATCCCACAACCAGAAAATAGGCCAAATGTGTGCTTTACATTGGCATATATAGTATACAAGGCCATGCCCACATGGGCAGGTAACTTTAAGGCTATTGGCGGTAGGAATTTCTACAGCATCTATACTCTTTTTTCCTCTCTGATAAGCCTACATTCATTTTTTTTTAAAACACTGTTTCTCATTTGGTGGTCTTTTTTAAAAATCTGAATCTGTTTTTGTTGCATATCTATAATCTTTTTATGACCAAAAGTACTTCTTAAAAAGATAAGCAACATCACTATGAGTAAGACTGCTTTGTCTTTTGGCTCTGACCAGTCCAACATGTTGGAGGAGGTCCATTCATTGCCTCTGAGAGCCATTCCCTTTGCAGATCCATGGTCGAGTTGCAGCAGGTTTTGTTGCCCTTAAACAAGTTGTAGCATTTTGCTCATAAACCCATTCAAATGCTCCATAGCCATACTTCCAAAAGAGTCAGAGTACATGCTGACAACATAGCCCAGGAAGCTGCCAATTCAAGTTACTGCTGATTCAGGAAGACCTCTCTTAAAGGAGCTGCAGCAAGAAAAACCCATTTGGGGAAAAAATGTGGCTAAACTTTGTTTTTTAGTGTCTAGAATTTCCTTCAAAGCCCTCTCAGGTTTTAAATGGATTTTAGTTGGCCACGTTGGCACCAACTTGTTATATAGAGGAGGCTTGTTCCTGTTCCTCACTACTTAGCCCTGAAATAATCACACAGAAACTATATTATTTAAATCCCTGCTTAGCTCATTAGCTCTAGCTTCTTATTGACTAAGTCTTACCATCTTAATTTAACCCACTTCTAGTAATCTGTATATCACCACATGGCTGTGGCTTACTAGGTAACATTATGTCTAGATACAGAAGGGCTACATTGCTTTTCTCAGACTCTGCCTCCTTTCTCCCAGCATTCAGTTTAGTTTTCCCCTTCTAGCTCTCTTCTACCCTATCAAGCCAAGCCAGTTCCTTTATTAACCAATGGCATTCACAGCATACAGAGGGGAGTCCCACATCAGTCTGTCTTATGTTTTACATTTTTTTCTGCCTCATTTGTGATGTTCCTTAACCAAGGGCAGGATAGTTAGTAAATATGTCCCATTGAGGACTGAACACCACAGTCATTGATTTAGAGCACATTGGCTAGTTTTGAGGTTTTGTATTGACTAATGTCTACTGTTAAAAAAAGAAGCCTCTGTGATTATGGTTGATAATGGCCCATGTCTGTGCTTCTAAGTATAAAAATTTAGAAAATAAGTTGACAACATAACCATCTGGTAAAATAACAATAACAGCTTTAACCCTATATGATATCCCCAGCCAAAAGCTTTTGGCCAGGTCTTCATTACCAGACATGAAATCATCTTCTCAATTGTAGGTTTCAAATTCAATATTAAAGCATTTGATTAGTCCATAGCAGTCATGTTGTGATTACCCAAGTAAGCATGATTTCCCTAGTAAGTAATTATTGTAATTTCTAGGAGCCAATGCAAGGTGAGAGCACTGATTTCTTTCCTCTCCAGCATTCTACATTTTATTACCTTCAAGTACTGTGAATGTTAACAAGTAAGAAGGAAATTTCTGGCTTAGTTTGAGATTGATTTTTTTCTGTGTTCTATAGGGAAAATGGGTAGAAGGTCTAGAGACAGTATTTTACCAATGTAGTTCTTGGGGAATCAAGAAGAGTGAAAGGAACTTTGTGACCTTCTTGATACAAAATGCCCCTCGACTGAAGAATGGATAAGGAAAATGTGGTACATTTACACAATAGAGTACCATGCAGCAGAGAAAAATAATGACATCTTGAAATTTGCAAGCAAATGGATGGAGGAACAAAACATCATATTTAGTGAGATAACCCAGACCCCAAATACCAATTTTCTTATGTGCTCACTCATAAGTGGTTTATAAACATAAAGTAAAGAAAACCAGCCTACAAAACATAATCCCAGATAACCTAGACTATGAAGAGGACAATAAGAGAGTCATACATGGATCTAATCTACATAGGAAGTAGTAAATAACAAGATCACCTGAGTAAATTGGGAGCATGGAGTCTATGGGAAAGGATTAAAGGGGATGGGAGAGACAGGGAAGGGAGCAGAGAAAAATATATAGCTCAATAAAATCAATAAAAAACTTAAAAAAATCTCAAGGAGGTGATCTCAGACCATGCAAAGACTGTCAGTTAATAGCCCATTTTTTAAGGAATGGCAGCATTCACGTATTACGGTTATCATAGCTTACATGATCTTGAAAAGTTTATTGGAAAAACAATTAATTTGTTGGATTTTAGCAGAACAACCATTTTGAAATGTGTAACTTTCCTCATCTATAATTAGGGCAGCTCTTTATATTTTCACACTTTTCTAGTGTCTTCAGTTTCTTTATTTGGCTTCTTAAATTGATTGTAGAGGTCTTTTATTTCCTATGTTAGCTTTATTCCCACACATTTTGATTTAATTTTTGTGTCCATTGTAAATAGAATTGTTTACCCAATAATTCCAATATGTTTTTCTTTGGTAGGTAAGGCTGCTGAGCTATGCATGTTTTTTTTTAATCCTATGACTTTTGACAGATACAGATATAACTTTTCATCTATTTTTAAAATGCAAAGTGAAATGAATTAAAATCTTTGAATGTGGTGAATATCATGTTAATTTGCTTACTGTTCACAAACATATGCTAGTAATTTTTCCTAAATTGTGGGTTAAACAAAATGTATGAATATTTTATGCATATCAATGTGCCTCTAATATTTTATATACCTAAAGTGCACATATATTTATGCATATATATGTCCATATATACATATGTAAATACATGGAGAAAAATAAATACTAATATATGTGTGTTAATATCTACAAGTATGTATAAATAATAAATACTGCAAATATCAGTTGACTAATCTCTATATTAATGACAAATAATTTATGTTTTGAACAAAAATAAGAGATAATAGTTTTTAAAAAGCTAGATTTACTCACTTATATATGATAAAGAGTAGCAAATGTGAGCAGTTCAAGTATTCATCAGATTTGGAATAATTATTTTGTTTTTGTTTTTAAAAACAACTCCCTTAGGTCATAAAACATTCTGACTTATAAGAAATTCTGTTTTTGATGCTAACTGACACATTGACTATATATTCATTTTATTCATTATCATTAAGAAAAACTTTGTTATAAAATTCTGTTATTTAATTATTTTATTATATTCTTTTTTAGTTTATATTACTGAGAAAATAACTGCATTAGAGTTTATTACTAAGTTTTTAAATATCTGAATTTTTTATTATCCTGTGATTCTCTTCAACAACCACCATGTTTCAATTAAATTAGATCTTCAGAATAAAATTATTGGTAATATGTGGAACTTAATACTGTCATCGTAGGGATATGATCTATACATGAATTATCAGTCAATGTTGAGAAAACAAGAAATTCATTAATAACTTGAAATTTATTTTCAAGTGTCTCTGTTTATAAGATGAAAACATACATATCATTTAATTTAAAAGCACTTTTAAATAAAGTGACAAAATGATTATAGAAAATAGTTAATGATATTTCTATGTTTATTGAAGCAAACTATTATAAAATCTATTAAAGTAAATATTCATAATTAGTATGAAGCATTTCTGTATTAATTCACTTAATTTTAAAACTTAATGTATATAACTTTTTTATTGTTACCAAAATTGTATTATATATATATACATATATATATACACACACACATTTATGTGTGTAACAACCATTAATCAACAAGAGTGTTGTCTGAGTTTTCTGTCCTGTCTGGTCCTGCAGCCATTAAGTCCCAAAGAATCACACAGAGGTTTTCATTAGTTATAAACTGACTGTCCTAGAAGCTCAGACTTCTTGTTAAATATTATAACTTATATTAGCCCATTATTCTTGTCTATGATAGCCACGTGGCTCGTTACCTTATTCTGCGAGGCAGTCACATCTTGTTTCTTCTGTGGCTGGGTCATGATTGCAGACTAGGATTTCCTTCTTCCCAGAATTCTCCTGTTCTCATTGACTCACTTCTAATTCCTGTCTGGTTACCCTGGCTATAGTTCATGCCTGGCTACTGGCCAATCAGCGTTTTATTAAAATACAATAGACAGGGTACAAACCATTATCTCACAGCACAAGAGGTCATGTATTTAAAAAGAACAAGGACGTGTATTTGGAAAGGTCAGGAGAGAAGATTAAGGGAGTAAGATTTAATTATATTATAATCTCAAGAAAATATTTTTTTAAAAAAAGCTGAGGCAGAAAAGTAAGAATCAACCTGAGAGCATGTGTTCCAACTGTGTACCATATCTTTAATATTCCAAATTTTATTCACCTGTAACAAGTTCTCAGCAAACCACTTTCACCCCTTATTCAGCTCATGAATAATGCAACAATTATATTAATTTTTGGAAAATTCTGGGAAATATGACAGAGAAATATATTTTATTATTCTATTTCAAAATACATACAAAAATGAGTGACTTTGAGGGTTTTATTTTATATTTTTGCAGCAGAACCTTAGTAAAATTGATAAACTTTTGGCTACAACTACTCAATATGTAAATTCCTAGTCTTAGTTACAAATCCCTCTCATATCCATTGTTATAAAATGTCATCAATATCATTTTTCATTTGTATGTTTTTACATGAATGCTTTCTGCTTGATTGCAGATACTTTTATAGAGCTTAATTGTGTAGTTCCATGCACATGTGTATTTTACTGAAATTATATTTTATATTTGCATACACTTATACATCCATGTACATAGTTTGGCATTGTGTATGATACTCATAATAATAATATAATCAAAATTTTATTGAAGTGAATTTTTCATCAAGCAATGTATTCATATTACCTTTTGCTTTCATTTTAAACATTTTTCTACTGTTCACAATTTAAAACTATTTTCAGGACAGATAATAATAAATTACTATTTAAATTGTGGCATAATTTATTTAGAATGTAAAAATACAGATGGACTTTTTAAAAGACAGAAAATACCCTCAAAGTCAAAACCTAGTATTTTTCACCTAAGAATTTTAGTTCATTAGTCTCATTATTACTTAAGGTATCTCAGAGATCTGTAGAAACTAAAGGCAACATGTAAAGTTTTCTGCATTCTGGGTGTGTTTACCTAATTTAATTAATGACTGGACTTGTGTCCAGACAACACTAACTTTTATTCACTGCTTATTTTATTTCTCTTTGTCAAGAAAAATCCTTTAAGGAAACCTGTTTATCAACTGTACCACATCTCTTGTTCCAAGATATGTATCATATATCTGAATTTCTCAAAGTGTTTGACTTCTGGAAAGAAGAAGGATGATGATGGCTGAGGAGGAGAGCCAGATACATTCTACCATCATGTATAAAGAACAGTAAATCAGAAAATGGAAATTGAAATATTTTAACCCAGAATGGTAATAATTGATTTTAATATCTTTAAAGAGATAAAATTAATAGAAAAATCCAAGTTTTTTATTTGTTTTATTTTCATTTTTTATTTTTATTTTCTTAGCATACACACAGGATAGAAGAACAAAGCTACAAAGGATGGCACCATTTAACTGGCTCCACATGACTGTTTCTGGTAGTTTACCTTTGTCAAATTGTTATCTGTGTTCTTGATCTGACTGAGCACTCTGTAATCTTCTTACACATTTATGACAGTTCAGTGTTCTTATATTCGACAACAATTTATCCTATTATTCATAATATAGTTCCTAATTATAGCATAGGTTACATTTCAATATGTTGAATTCTGTGTCCACTTTAAAAATTTAAATTTTCTTTCTAATTATGTAATAGTTTCACTTGATTCTTGATTAATCTGGTGCTCTATGTATTATCTAGGGAAAGTGTTTCATATTTTTCCTGCATATATTCTTATTTCCTTTTTGTTCTTCTGTGTTTGATCCTGCCTATGTTAAGATTGCACATGAATATTGCTGCATAAACTTTTTCATTTTTTTAGACATGGGAAACTTCCTTTATTAAGATAGCATAAACATTGTAATTGAGTGATGTGAAGTCCTAATATATGGCTTGATTTTCTTAGAAATTTAAATGAAAATGTCATTATAAAGGTGGTAGAGAAATTATGGGAGTGGCCAACTAATGCCTGACCCACTTGAGATATATACTATGAGAGGGACCCTACCCCTGAAATGCCTGGAGGTACAGGAACCAGAAATTGGACAGTCCAGATACCTAAGATAGGACCAAACATGACTGCCAAAAAAAGAAAAAAAAGTCAATGAAATGATTCCTAATGATATCATGCTATACTCATAGATTGTTGCCTAGTTCAATTGTCATCAGAAAGGCTTTATCCAGAAACTGATGGAAACAGAAGCAGAGACTCACTGCCCAACATTAGTTAGAGCTTGGCAAATCTTGTGGAAAAGAGGGAAGAATTATTGTAGGAATCAGTGGTATCAAGGTCACCAAGGAAAAACACAGAGTCAAATGACCTGGGCTCATAGGGGCTTCTAGATACTAAATAGCCAACCAGAGAGTTTGTATGGGACTAACAGAGGGAGCAGGTGCTGTCTCTGACTCTGTTGCCTACTCTCGGGACCCCTTCCTCCTGTTGGGTTGCTTCATTCAACCTTAATAGGAGAGGAGGTGCCTACTCTTTCTGGAACTTGATATTCCATGGATGGTTGATATATATATATATATATATATATAAATATAATGAAGGCCCTCGATTTTCTTAAGAGAAGGGAGGGGGGGATGTGTGTGTGGAAGGGAATAGGGGGCAGAAACTGGGAATAGCGGCAGGATGGAAAATTGTAATCAAGCTGGGAAAAATTAGTTGATTAATTAATAAAAACTAAAAGATGTCCTTTTGATGGCATTTATTCATATAATAAACATTTTATCTCTTTATGTGAATTTATTTTCCTATTGTTTTGTTTTTGTTTTGTTTTGTTTTTGAGACATTGTTTTTCTGTAGCTGTGGACCCTGTCCTAGAGCTAGCTTTTGGAGAACAGGCTGGACTCCAACTCACAGAGATCTGCCTGCCCCTCTGCCTCCCAGGTGCTGGGATTAGAGGCATGTGTAACCATTAACCAGCCTTTATGTGATTTTTTAAAAATAACAAATTTCTTCTTGTTATTTATGACTGTGAAAAACACATTTTAAATAATAAATATTTACCCAAAGTATAAAATACTGGCAGTAAGACCAATGTCTTATTTTTTAATTCAGTTATTAACACTTTTTTACTACCTGTTAAGTGATAGCACTTTTAATTTGGTGCCCAATACACAAACAATTGTGACAAATGCATTCAGTCAGGGATCTTACCATTTGTATGTCATAATAGTAAAAAAAATATTCATACTTAAACCTTATTCAGCATTTTAGAAACCCAAAAGGCTCAATAGACAAAATGAATATTATAGTTGTATATTATTTAATTCTCTGTTTCTCTTACAAAGCACTATAATCAAAGGCAACTTAATAAAGAAAGTTTATTTTACCTTGCAGTTTCAAGGGAATAAGAATCTATCATGAGTTGGGAGAGGAGCAGAGGCACGGCCACAGACAGACAAAAGAAGAGTCTGAAAACTGACATGTTTAACTGAATGCAGGAACCATACAGATCAAACTGCAAGTAGAGAAAAGCTATATAATCTCCAAGCCTGCTCCCACTGACAGACTTCACACAGCAACACTTCTCTACCTAAACCTCTGCAAATACCACCACCACCTGGGACCAAGTCTTTAAACACGCAAGTCTATGTGAGATATCTCCCATTCAAACTAACACAAGGTGTTTCAGGGTATATTTAAATAAAGATGAAAGACAGCATGAGTTCAAACACAAAATGTTCCATACAATGTTTTAGTGAAATTTTAGCAAATGTAGTTAAGTAGCAAAAAAATGTGTTTATATCAGTTGTAATGTGTTTATACCCAGTTTTCGTAAAGAACCTCCCTTATTAAAAATGTATATTCAAAACTACAAGAATGAAATATTGATAGTAATGTACAGTATGTTTGAAATTGTATCAGGATTTTAAGGAAAAAGAAATATAATGAACATGCAATTAAAATATTTGTGTAATAAAACACCTTCAACATATTTCAGTATCTATAAAAAATTTAGAAATAATTCTCATATCTGTGAAAATAAGAATAGTATTAAACATCTTTGGAGCTAATTTACTTCATATCCCAACCTTCTTAACAGTTGGCATTGTATTTATTATGCCCATTGAAGATGGATAAACTCAGGCCACAGTGGTTAAATAGTAATTGATTTATTTTTAAACTCTGTAATTTAAGATTTCAAAAACTTATGTTCTTAAATGTTCTTATGAGGACATTTAAAATGTAATATCAAATACCCTCTTACTTTAAGACTCCAGAAACATTTGGTATATTTGCTCATGGGAAATAAATGCTTATCGAATAAAGGATAACATTGTAAAAGTACATTGGTAGGCAATGTAGTTAAAAAACACAGAACATTCATTGCAAAAGCCAAGCATTAAGAAACCATTCTCAGCAATTGAACTCTAAAATGTCTTAAAAGTAATTCCATGACTGTCAAAAATAAATAAGCTAGAATAACCCAACTTGGATCATTGCTTTAAATTACACAGATATTGTTAAAAATAATCCATAACATTTAATAGTATAAACACGGTTTTTGAAACAGGATCTTAAGTATCCCATAGTGTTCCCAACTTTGCTGTGCAGCCTAGAGTGACAATGGCTTCATGATACTCTTACTTCTACTTCCTAAGTCCTGCAATTACAAATGTGTGTTAGCGCATTGAATTATGTAGTGAAGGTAGACACCAGAATTTTTTGTATACCACAAAACACTTCATCCCTTGTACACCACAAAAGCCCTCATCACTTTGAGATATATTACCAGTCTACATGTGAGTTTAATGTCTTCAATTGTTTTGAACCCTTAAAAGATCATATGTGTACTTTATTACCTACTAACTTAGAAAATGAATAATATTGAAATCAATTCCAACTTTATCAGTTAATTGAAAGAAGACTTTATTTCACCAGACAAAACAACATATGCATTTGGGAAAAAAAAATATTTGTATACTGAAATTTCTCATTTATCAACATAAAATTCTTGTTCTTATCAGCAAAGTAATAGTTAAATTCTCCTTTTAAATTGTATATTTTTGTTGTTAGTTAAAGATAATAATACTCTGATTACATTAAAGAAAAGTTTCCTTGGCAGACTAAGATGTAAAGTTTTTGGTAGAATAAGAATTTTCCTCTCTCTGAGAAGTTTTATGCATGCTTTGGGAATTTAGGAAGAGAAAGGGGAATCATATACTTTATCACATTTTAGTTTCAGATGGTCCTGATTCTGAAAGTTGATTTTGGTACATCTATGTTGTCTGTTAAGATAAGAGAAAGGTAAAGACAAGATCTCCTGAGTAAATTGGGAACAAGGGGGCCATGGGAATGTGTTGAAGGGGAGGGCAGAGGAAGGGAAGGGAGCATAAAAAATGTATAGCTCAATAAAATTAATAAAAAAGAAAATAAGATAAGAGGGAAGTATTCTTCAAGAAATCTTCTGTTTGTTTATATGTGTAAACATAATTTCATAGGGATGAATTTCTTTATAGCAACCACAATGAGCAGAGTGGGCCACATGAATAAAGTCAAATATTATAGTTAGAGTAATTGATTAGGTATGGAAATTATATCTTCTTTGGCTAGTAACTATATTTCATACCGAACTTTAAAATTGGAAAAATGAAAGCAAATGACATTTATTACCCCTTGTAAATATCACTGTATCTCATAAATAAGTGTTTTGAAGCTGTCAGACACTCCCTTGCAAAGAACAAACAAATATATGCAACTGTATTCATTAAATTTATTAATGAAATATATAAAATTATGAACAAAGAATAAACTGCATGAATGCAATTTATTAAATTGCTAATGAGACATACAAGTAAGATATGAGAATTATTATTAAGACATAAAAATTTACACTTAAATTTTTGAAAAACAAATTTTCAATAGGTAATAACTGTTTCAGGTTTCTTATTACTACAGAGATTATTTAGATACTACTATTTAGCATATTTGACAGAAGTAACAAACTGCAACATTTTTATCCAAACATCAGTGTGGAAATAAAGTCAAAGATAACCTACTTGCAGCTGATTACTTGAATAAGAGACTTCCAGTATTTTTATAAACTGATACTTACAAAGACTCATAAATTTCCATCATAGGTATTATGTTTTTAAAAGGTAAATTAATGATTAAATATAAAGTAACACAATTCCATTCTACTATAGATTAGAAGTTTGTCTCTTGAGTCCATCAGAAATGCGTCTTTCTATAGTTATTCTATGAGAAAAAGTAAATTCACTTCTTCAAGCAGGCTTCTAATTAAGCCCTTAATTTAAGTTTTCACAATTTTTGTTGTAAGAATAGGACAGCTAGTGTTAGAATGTTATTAATGTGCCAACCTGTTTTTGGACATAATTTTGTTGCTAAGGAAACCTTTCTTTACATAAAAAAGCAGCTTCTCATCATTCTTTTATGAGAAGGAATTTTATCTATAAGCCAAGTTATGTAGGAATTTGAAAATCATTCTACATATGGATTGTATTTAACTAAAACTCAACTGTATGTTAGATGAATTAATATACTCAAACATCAATAAATATTTTTTAAACCTCTTAAAGTCATTTTATTAATTTTATGGTTTAGAGTAAAATACATTATATTTATGAGAACATTCTTTATTATTTCCTTGAAGCTGATCACATAAAAAATGCTTAATCACTTCAAATTCTCACTTCTCTTTTTTACATTTTGAGATTATAATTATGTTTGTCCTTTCCATTCCTCTCTCAATCCCTCCTCATTGATGGTTATTAATCTTCATATTGCCACAAATATATAGACTTTCCACATGTACAGGAAGGTCAACAACAATGTAAATGTTTTAAAACTATTTTCATTATTTTTATATTAAATCTGTATTTTAAAAATAGTTTTTAAAATTCTTAGATTTTGTACCTTGTATTTTGATAATTCTCAAAATATGCCCCATGTCCTCCCAGAAGCACACCTCTTCTCATTTTTATACTTTGTGTCCTTATTTCTATTTTTAAACCTCTCAAACCTAAGGAGTGCTTCCTGGATGCTATTTGGAAAATAGCAGTTCAGTGAGGCATTGTGACCTACTAGAGACCACAGCCTTAAAGAAAGCTATCCCTTCCTCTCCATCAATTGTCTATCAATCTACAGCTTTAACTGGGATTTCATGATCACCTTCTGATTCGTGGTGGAATTGTGTCTGGATGGATCTTGAATCAATATTGTACAAGGTTTTACAACTACTGTGAATTTATGTGTTCCTATGTTCCACTGTGTTCAGAAAGCACTGGGGGTTTTTTAGTTATATACATCCACAGCCTCTGACTGTTATTCTTTTTGAACATTCTTCCTCAATGATGCTGCAACAGTGGGAGAAGTGAATGCCCTATAGATTTTTGCTTTTAGGGCTGAGCATTCAACTATCTCTTATTCTCTGTACCTTTACCTGTCTGAGTCTATGTGTTAGTTACTATCTACTTAAAAAAATGTTTCAATGATGAAGTTTGGTTATAATTTAATATCATTAGGACTGAGGTTAGTAACATTTCTCATTAACAGCATAATAGTACTAAATTCTCCCTTAGGATGAGGACTTGTAAAACCCTAGCTTATTGGCCCCAATAAATGTGCCAGATATGGTTTCCATCTGGTTGATCAGGAATTAAATCATGTGATGTAGGGATTGGTTACTTCAGTGACCCCTGTTGTACCAGTGGTTAAGTCTCACTACACGATTTACAGGTTCATAATATTGTTGGATATTTATTCCTCTAGTAACAAACTAACTTCCAGAACTATAAAAGTGAGTCAATAGATACGATGTTTCCATATCAATGCTAGCTTGATTCCCAGATAATTTATGAATAAAGAATGTGGTGTCTTCTGCAATAGGGTCTTGGCATCCAAGTTGTGGAGATTAACAAAAACAATAACAAATTCCTATAATATTTTAATATTCGGGGGTTCACAAGACATCATTGTTCAACAACTGCAACAGAGGAAATGTAGTCTTCATATAGGGCTTATTTTCTAGTCTTTAGTACAGTGGCAACATTGTTTTCCTTCTATAGAATATGTCCATTTAATCCCTGTAGATAGATGGATGTTAATATTAATATGTTAATATTATAGAAAGTTCCTGGACTAGTAGTTCTTCATATGAGTTTATTAGTAGTGTTTTAGTATTTGCTATCCATTCCTGTTCTTCTTCATCTCCCCGTTCTCTCATCTCCAACCCCATGTAACACTTCCCGTTGGATCATTAGCTTAAATCACTTTACATCAGTAAGTTCTATCTTTCCCTCCATGAAAGTCATACTCCATCTTGAGCTTTACTAATTATCTGACATCTTTGACTATTCCAAAGGAAATATTCATACATGAAGATTCACAGCTAACATGCAATAGTTAGAGAAAATATTTAACATTTGCTATTTGCATTCTACGTTACCTCACTCAGAATGCTTGCTTTCAGCTCTGTCCATTTACCTGAGATTTTCATTGTTTTACTCTTCTCTTAGCAAAAGGACCCCATGGGCAAATGTCCAATTTTTTTCAGTATCTGTTCATCAGATGATAAGCATCTGCAGTGTTTTCCTTTTTTGCCATTGTGAATAAAATATAGAAGAACAAGTAACTCTAGCTATTAGAAGGAAAATATTTTTGGCATATGCCTAAGAATTATGTTGCAGGATCATGTGGTAAATCTAGCTTTTTTTTAAAGAACCTCCATACTGATTTCCATAGCAGCTACTCAAGCATGTACATCCACACCAACATCTACAATCATGTTTAATTTTTTACTTTTTGATATTATAATTTAATTATATAATTTTCTATTCTCTTCCATCCCACTAAACTTTCCCATATATCTTTTATTTCTCACTTTCAAATTCATATCCTTTTTTTCATTGATTATTGCTACTTACAAAGTATATGAATATATATCCTAATTACACATGCACAAATATATATATAAAATATTAAGTACATAAATAAATCCTGATTAGTATAAATAATGCTACTTGTATGATTACTTTCTTTTCCTTTTTTATTTCTTTTTTATATTATTTTATTTTGATTTTTTAAAAAAATAAAACAAAGTATCTTTTTTCATTACACATACCAATCCAAGTTTCCACTCCCTCCCCTCCTCCCTTTCTCTTCTACTACTCCTTCCCACTCCCCATCCATTTCACAGATAGGGGAAGGCACATTGCTTTGGGGAAGATCCAAAGCCCTCCCTACTATATCTAGGCCTAGGAAGGGATCCATCCAAAAATAATTAGTTCCCAAAAAGGAAGTAAAAGCAGTGGAGATAAATCCTGGAGCCAGTGCTAGTGGCCCTTTAGTCTGACCCAGCCATGTAACTGGCAATCACATTCAGAGGGACAAGTTTAGACCTGTACTTGCTCCTTCCCTGTCTGCCTGGAGTTGGTGAGCTCCCATTAGCTCAGGTTGACTGTTTCAGTAGTTGTACCCATCATAGTTTTGAACTCTTTGCTCATATTCTCAATCCTCCCACTCTTCAACTGGACTTTGGGAGCTCAGTTCAGTGCTCCTATATGGGTTTCTTCCATTAGTTGCTGAATGAAGGCTCTATGGTGATATTTAAGGTATTTATTAGTCTGACTACAGGGCAAGGCCAGTTTGGGCACCCCCTCCTCTATTGCGTAGGGTCTTATCTGGGTTTACTCTTGTGGATTACTGAGAATTTCTCTAGAGTTAGGTTTCTTGCTAGACCCAAAATGGCTACCTCAATCAAGATATCTCTTTCCTTGCTTTCATCTCAGTCCTTTCATTGCTACTAACACATTCTCTGAAGTTTTCCTTCTCCCTCACATTCTCCCCCCTGCTTCCCCTTCCACCCTCCCTTCTCCCTCCACCCCCTGTGCTCCCAAATTTGTCAGGCAATCTTATCTATTTCAACTTTCCAGGTGGATCTATATATGTTTTTCTTACGGTACACCTTTTTACTTAGCTTCTCTAAGACCATGAAGTATCGGCTCAATATAATTTGTTTATAACAGTAGCATATTCACTTATGAGATAGTACATATCAAATTCATCTTGTTAAGTCTGGATAACCTCTCTCAGAATTGTGTTTTCTGATTCTTTCAATTTGCACGCAGATCTCAAGATATCATAGTTTATCACTGCTGAGTAGTACTCTAATGTTTAAATGTGTAGTATTTTCTTTATCCATTTTTCGGTTGAGGGTCATCTAGGTTTTTTGCAAGTTCTGCCTATTACAAATAATGCTGCTATGAGCATAGTTGAACAAATGTCTTTGCATTATGATTGAACATCTTTTGGGTATATACCCAAGAGTGGTATTGCTGGATTCTGAAGTGGTTGATTCCCAACTTTCTGAGAAACCATCATACTGATTTCCAAAGTGGTTATACAAGTGTGCATTCCCACCATTAATGAATGAGTGTTCCCTCTACTCTGCATTTTATCCAGCATAAGCTATTCTTGGTGTTTTTGATCTTAGCGATTCTGACAGGTATAAAATGGTATCTCAGAGTTGTTTTGGCTGGCAATTCCCTGATGACTAAGGATGTTGATCATTTCTTTAAGTGTCTTTGACCATTTGAGATTCTTCTGTTGAGAATTCTCTGTTTACTTCTCTACCCCATTTTTAAATTGGATTATTAGGAATTTTGATGTCTATTTTCTTGAGTTCTTTACATATTTTGTAGATCAGTTCTTGGTATGTAATAGGGATAGTGAAGATCTTTTCTCATTCAGTGGGCTGCCTTTATGTCTTATTGACTGTGTCCTTTGCTTTACAGAAGCT
>LOJH01002793.1:0-17577 GCA_001685095.1 Ellobius talpinus
ATTAACCAATGAAAGTAACATATAAGACAGATGACCCTCCTCCATCACACACCTGTGCTCATAGGAGCTCACAGAGACTGAAACTATAACCAGGAAGCCTGCATGAGACTAGGCAGTCTGAGTATATGTTACAGTTCTGTAGCTTGGTCCTTTTATGGGACTCCTAACAGCAGGAACACAGGTTGTCTCCAACACTTTTCTGACTTTTGGGGACCCTACTCCTCATATTCCCCAACCTCAATTCATGAGGAGGTGCATATCCTATAACTTGATATGCCACGTTTCATTAATACTAATAGGAGACCTGCCCTTTCCTGGATAGAGATGGAAGAGGATAAGATGGGGTAGGGGAATAGAGGAGAGGGACTAGGAGGGGAGGATTCTGGGAGTCTGTGGCTGGGATGTAAAATAAATAGATGAATTTTAAAAATATGCTTCAGATTGAAATGAAATATAAAGCTGTGTGTATTCAAAACCACATTTACTCTGCCCTCCCCCACCTTTCTCTGCCCTCTCCCCTCCGCACTGCACAGCAATTGAGAGTCAATGGTACTTTTATTCTTTCTTAATTAAAAACATTTAAAAATATCCATAAGGCATGTATTATATTTTGAACATACGTTGTCCTGTCCCATCCCAGTCCTACCTCTCCCTTTTCTAGACTCTTTCTCCTCCTGTTTGTCCCCCTTGTTCCACCTAGACAGTTTCATTTCTATTTCTTTTAATATGTGACTTTATATGACTCACTAATGAGAGAAAACCTAATGGTATTTGTCTTTCTGAGACTGCCTTGATTTGCTTACTATGATATGATTATCTCTGGTAGCATCTGTTTTCCCGCAAGCAATGTAACTTAACTCTTTCTTTACATGTATACATAGCATACGATCCTAGTCCACTCCTGCTGTAAGACACTTGGAAAAGCTCCAGAATGCACATTACTATATTAACTCATTATCATTCATTAGTATTAATTAGCCTAAGTAGCTGTGTACCCTAGCTTTTTCAAAATTATTAGACTATGTTTATGTTTGTGTATGTGCGTGCCTAAGTGTATGACTGAGCACCATGTGCATGCAGACATCATAGGAGGTCAGAAGAGGGAAGAAGGTGTTGGATTCCCATAAACTGGAGTTACAGGCAATTGTAAACTGCTATGTGGCACTGGAAACTGAACCTGGATCTTCTGCAAAAGCAGCCTGTGCTCTTAACCAATGAGCAGTCTCTCTAGCCTGGTGAATATCAATAGATAAATATAGCAGATCAACTCTGAGTGATCTTCATTGACTTTACTTGTGATTCTTGAATCAGGCACCATTCAGGGAAAAAAAAAACGTGGTTTAAAATTCCCCACTCCAAATGCATAGTCAGCGAAAAGGAAGTGTGATCCGAACCTGGAAATGAGTTCTGAGATAGCTCTATGGATAGATAATAGCTCCCATCTGTCTTTGTAAGCACTTAGTTTGGTCTGCATGTCAAGTTACCATTTGCTGTGTACAGAGAAGCCTTTAAAGTAAAAATTTTAATTTCTTGAGATAGTTTTAGGAAAAAAGTTAACACAATCAACAACTTTATATGCATAAGTAGATGTCAATTAATTGTATTTTTCTGGCTTATTTATGCATTTACATACAGGTATCCATTGTGATAGAGTAAGAAATATCTGGTATATATCCAGGAATTTAGTACAGTACCCCTAAATCCTTTGGAACATCCTAGGTCCCAGGTCTCACATCAGATGGCTCAGATCTGGGTGAACTGGGTGTGAGAGGAACAGCTTTGGTTCATAGTAATCCCCCTTTAACCAATGAGATGACTCCTTGAAGCATGGGACTGGCTGCCAAGGGAGCACCCATCAGACAGAAGAATATCACGCCTGGTCCCATCTCTAATCACCAAAGAAAATAAAGGAGCTGGATACTGAGTTCAGCTACCAACATGCAAGGATTTAATCTGTTACACCTGCATGGTGGGATGTCCACACAAACAAACAAATCCTAAACCACGAACTCTAAACTGGTGGCCATCTCCACGTGCCAGGAGGTTAGAGCACCCAACCTCTTCGAGACAGAGACTGCTGTACATGAGAAACACAGATCTTCTAGATAAACACTGACCTCTTTGTATATTTTACAACATCCTTAAATAAACTAGTCTCACTAATTGCATGGAGAAGGGGAATATAGTGAGCAGGGGAGGGGTTAGGTGGTAGCTTCCCTCACCTACCAAGGGTCACAGGTTAATGAGGGGAAAGCATACCAAATTTTTTAACCAAAGTTTTACAAGCACCCAAGGCGCCTTCCAGATAAAGACTCAATGGCCCAGGGTGATCTTCTCATTTTTGTTCCTAGTTTTAACAACTTACAGGTATTCATGTAGAAATGTTCCTAGAAAAGAAGAGTCCAAGCAAACCCAAGAATAGGAATCAGCAATCGAACAGATTAAGTGTGGAAAACCATCAGCACTGTCAGGTTCCTCTGCAGAAATATTCTGGAATGGGAGTCCTAAGTCCCAAAATTAGACAATCTAACCGAGACAGGCCAGAGAATTTCTTTATGATTGACCATACACAGAAGTGGAGAAGTTAAAGTAGTATTTTTATTTATTCATTTATTTGCTTATTTATTCATTTTTAATTTATTATGGTTTTGGGAATGAAGAGTTTGGTTTTCCATGATCTGCTTTGGGGAAGAGAAATTCCAGTTTTTGTTGATTGCCTCAGGACAGGAGATTAGAAAAACACATCACTTCCAACACCTTTGCTATGGGTTTCCTTTTTGAACTCAACATTAGTAAAATGTCCTTTAAGTTCCATGAGTTGTCTCAGTTGGGGAGGAGGATCTCCAACTTCATAGCTCAGTCAGGCAGAAATGGAAAGCCATCTTGGAGGCCAGGTGAGGGCACAGCTTTGCAAGAATGAGGGCTGAGTCTGCAGCATCTGAGTCACGTGGGTATTTCCTGGCAGGGTTTAGCAGCAGTGGTGTCTGTGACAGTCCCAGAGTTGCTGGTTGTGGGGAAAACTCACAAACTCTGTCTCACATGTACGGTAATCGGGGGAATGACTTTGCTTCACTTTATCCAAAAGATAATATATGAGTAGGCTAGTCTTTATTTATTTATTATCTTTTTTTATCTATTTGTTTATTTTTGCTCAGTATTTTTCTTGCCCCCTTCCAAAACCCATGAACAACTGACCTGTGCATGATAACCTTCATCGTAGACGACTAGGTTTAAACTGTAGAAATACCCCGTGGGTGTGTCTAGTTACCTGTTTTCAGAAAAAAATTAGCTGAGCAGGGAGACCCATCCTGAGTGTGGACAGCACTATCCCCTCAGGTTCTGGACTAATGAAGCACAGCAAGCGCCTGCATTCACCTCTCTGATCCCAACTGTGCGTGCAACGTGACCTGCTGTTTCCCGCGCCCCTGCCGTCCTGACTGTCCTGCCAACCATGGTGGACTGCATTCTCAAACTCTGAGCCAAAAGAATCTCTCCTTCCCGGGACTGGCTTCTTGTTGGGGAGTTTGTCATAGTAACAAGAAAAGTAGCTAACACACTACGCTAAGAACCCATTTGCAGGGCTCCCTCTGCCCTTCTGCATCTTCATCTGACTGCTGGCAACTGCAATCACACTCCCTGTTTGTCATGGTTAGTAGAATGAAAATATTATCACAGGAAATATGTCTATTTTCTTTACCATGGGACCATACCTCAGAAAGCTTTCTAATTGCTATGATTACAATTCGCTCTTTTAAAAGAGGCCGAAAAAGATCCTATTCTTTATACTTTTCTACCCTGTCTTTGTCATTTGCATTGACTTTTGCTCTGCTAGCCACATGGATGTAGATGTTCTGGTTAAATATCTGTGTCCTGACAAGTTGGCACCTTTATTACTGTGGGTTGAATTCTCAGCAGGGAATTTCTGGGTTGAGTGGCAGGTGTACTTTTAATTTCAAGAACTATTACTATTTTACTTCCAAAAGCACTATTAAGATTTACACTGCCTCCAGTAACTCCCAGTCACCGACTTTGCTCTTATGCCCACCAGGAATAACAGTTAATAATTTTATTTTTCTCATACTCTTAGATCAAAATGACATTTTGTTCTTGCATTCATTTTACTTTTCTTGACTATAAATGTGTCTGAACCCTAACTCATTTCATATAAAAATTAAAATGTATTGTGAATACACACTACTAAACATGGTTGTTCACAGCAATGTTAGTCAAGATACTAAAAGATTAGAAAAAACCTTACTGTCCATTAACTGAGAAATGGGCAGACTTACAGATAAAGCATAAATCAAAAAATTAAAAATCAACCCAGGTGACCACATATACAAATTTGTAGCACAGAGAAGCCTTGTGAACTGGAAGCCTTATTGGTTGAACTGCCTACAAGCAACTTGACTCAACATAATTTTATGCTGTATAATAACTTTAAACAAAATCAGAAGACAAAAAAATGTAGAATTTGGGAACAATTTTAACAGGGATGATAGCGGCCAAAAGCTTATAACAAACAGTTAACTGACAAACTGAGCTTACACAAGCCATTCACACAATAGGAAAATTGACAAAGTTTAGCATATCACAGAAAAGCAAAACTAAGTGACTAAGGGGAAGGGGTAGCAAGATCTTTGGTTTACTCTACAATTAGTGCATGGCTATTGTGAAAACTGAAATCACTATAGGAATACTTGAGTATTAAGTGAACTGCTTCCCATGTAACACAAGTGGTGCTGTGAGGGTTTACACACAGAGTATATGAAAGTGCTGTGTACAGAGGTGTGGACACAACGAAGGGGACTCACAGGGAAGGGCAGCAAACAAAGCAAGTACTACCTCCCCCATCAACAAACTATTGATACTCCAGTACGAATACAGCAGCGAAGGAAGGGTTCATGTCTCCAGATTAATAATTGGGTCTATGGACATGTTCACCCAAAACAAACTCTGGCTACAAGGAATGCAGATTCAGAAGGACAGACAGGGAGCAGGGTGACATAATCCCAATATCTTACTCCTGTTATCTACTTATTTATTGCTGTGAATGCATGTTAACCAAAACCAACTAGAAATTAATCAACTAGCAACCAAGTGCATAGAGATCAGCATCTTGGGGTAAAGAGTGTAACAGAATAGGGGAGACTGATCCAACTTGAGAAGGCAAACAGAAAGACCAGCCTCCCTTCACTTGGGATCTCCAGACTTCAATTCCCAGAAACAGTACCCACAGTAATTAATTTGGAGCTTTTGGTATCAGAACTTCTGTTGTTGTCTTTTTTCTAGTTTTGAAATCGGGTGAGACCAGGGTGGCTTTGAACTGGTTAGGAAGCCAAGGTGATCCTTGAATCTTTGACCCCCTGCCTCTATCTCCCCAATGTTGGAATTAGTGATATGCACCAACCACCATGACTAGTTTGCTAGAATGTTTTCTATGTACGTTCTTAGCAAAAAATTTTCTTCCAAACTAATAAATTTGATTTTTTTGCAATTTAATGATTAGTAAGACTTAAGATGAACAGCCAATAATGAAGAAGAAGAAGAAAGGGATATAAATTGATATTCACAAGTGGGAAGACCTAGAGATACCACAGATATTTAAAGTCACATTCTGTATCAAATAGATGCAGATTAAAACAACAGTGAAACACCATTATTCATCTTTTGAGTTGACAAGAGTAAGCTCCACATGGAACACCTCTTAAAGCCATGTGCTAAGACTTACATCCACTGATTGTGCTGGAATAAATTGCTGTGCCCTTTCTTGGGGGTAAGTTGACAAAATGTGTAGGGAGGTTTTTAGCATTTATCTACTCTCCCCAAGGGACTTGACTACTAGGAATTTATCCAAAGAAAATACTTAGGAATGCAAATGTGATGTTACCACATTATTTATAATAGTGATAAATCACAACAGCATAAATATTCACTGCAAATGCCTTGTGAAATAAATTATAATGTGGTCATACAATGAAATATTATGAAGCCATTAAAATCATGTTACAGAAGAATATTTAGTGGCACAAGATAATGCATATTGCATCCTGCTAAACAAAATGATCCAACGTAAGCCAGGATGTATTGTATACCCTGGGATTTTAATTTGGTGAAAGACACACTATTGGAGGGATGAAACTTTAGGTGATTTTTATATTCTGTGTCCTTTTCTGTATTTCACACTTGGATATATTTTACCAAGTACATAAATTTTGTGAAGACAGCAGAGCTATTTCACCAATCGATTCACATTCTATTTGGCTGTATGCAGAGACCATTTCTCTCTGAATTGGTAGTTATACTAAATTCCCAAATAAGATAAAAAAAATCTTATAATCTGAAGAGAGTATGCCTGTGCTTGTTCATGAAGAACAGGCTTCTTGAAAAAGTTCCTTGGGTGATTTCTGTATTAATGTGGAAAATAAACAGCTGGCCCTTTCTTGAATCTATATTCTAGAAGATAAAATTCAATCGTGTCTTTGCACGGACTCCAGTCGCAGACTTCAGCAGCTCTCTGAACTTTGAGGACTGATAGGTGAGCCAGGTGATCTTTGGAGAATGGAAAAAAGACTTGAGAAGAATTTGAAGATGAAAATCCCCATCTTGAAACCTAGCTCTAAGTCTGTGACATTGAGTTTGCGATATCTTATTATGTGATGCAGAAATGAAGGAGATAACATCTCCAAGGCTTCAAAGAGGAAGATAGTTGTATTTAGACCCTGGATGAATGTAGTTTATCTATATCCACACACCAGTTGTCTTTCTAAGTGTCAACTGGGCAACTGTGATCAGCACAGAAGAAAAGGAAAAAGCTAGAACAGTGAAGCTGTGAACTTAGTGCTGTTTTAGCGCTGCTTAAGAGTAGAAAAAGAGCAGTAATCAGGAAAGACTTTTTACTTTAAAGAGGAATTCCTGTAATAATTTAGGATGGAAATCTGTCAGATGTAGTCCTCACTTTGCCCCATTTTGATGCCATGTCTATTTAGGAATCCTAATTGGGAGATAGCACAGCAGACAAGGCCTATGGCATTCTGGTCCTTCAGTACTTAAGAACTGCAAAAGCAATGGGAACTGGGGAGGGCTGGCATCTCTTGGTGCAATGCCATCAGTTACACACTGGGGACTGTTGCATTGGCACAACACAGTGTCCATAACTTTGAAGATATCATTAGTTAGGCTTCAGAGTAATATTCGATCTTACTACCACTTTTGGAAGTAAGCACTGTAAAATCAACCCCATTTAGGGTGTAAACTATTTGTGCATGGATGATTGGGACAGCTCCACAATCAGTTGCACTGCCAAGCTACATGCGATGATGGCTCATCACTCCCTAATGTCCTCTGCCTTCACAGTCTGTGTCTTCCTACTCACCGGTCCCCAGCAGCAGTGTTTGTTCTTTCTTTATAGCCTTGTCTTCTCCAGATGTTGTATAAACGGAATCCAAAGGATCCAGCCTTTGGTTTTAGCTTCTTTCACTTGGCATGATGAATCTGAAATTGATTTGAGATGTTACATATATTAGCAGTTCATTCCTTTTTATTGCTAAACACCATTCCACTGGGTTAATTGATCATAATTCATTTGTTCATTCGTTTGATGAAAGATGTCTGGATTATTTCCAATTTGTGACAATCACATCCAAAGTCATTATCAACATTCTTAGAGAGTTAGCCCTTTTTTTAAACAAATGTGAATTTCCTGTGGACTAGTAATTTTTGTTTTTCTTATAAACATAGGAGTGGGACTGTTGGCTGTTACAAGAAATGTATGATTAAAGTAAGTCAGTGGTGTTTTTTTGTAAAGTATGTGTAGCATTTTCTCTTTTCATCAGAAAATATGAAAGCCCCATTTGCTGTTCTCTTTATGAGCACTGGGTGTTGTCAATTATTTTCCCATTCTATTCGGTGTGCAGTGACATTTCATCCATTTTCCTAATGGCTAATGATTTGGGGACATTTTATTTGTGCTTACATGTCATCTTTATATTATCTTTTATGAGTATATGTTGAAGTATTTTGTCATTTTGTGGGGCTTATACTAAGATAGCATCTCTCTCTGTACCACAGACTAGCCTAGAACTCATGATCTCAGTGTCCAAAGTGCTGGCATCATAGGTGTATGCCACTACACTTAGCTTTTGTCTATTTTATATATTTTTATTTGTTTGTTTGTTTCTTTTATTATCATTGAATTTTGCAGGGATTGAAAATATATATACACATCCATGGTGTGGTAAGTCCTTCTGTATATGTGTTGCTTTTATTGGTTAATGAATAAAGAAGCTGTTTTAGCCTGTGATAAGGCGCAATAGAGATAGTCAGGAAAAGTAAACTGAATGCTGGGAGAAAGAAGGCGGAGTCAGTGACACATTATGGAACCACTAGAGGAGAAAAATGCAAGCCACCAGCCAGAACCTTGCCAGTAGGCCATGAGTCTTCTGGTAAAATATAAAATAATGGAAACATGTTAAGCAAAGATATGAGAGCTAGCAAGTGATACGCTTAACTGATTGTCTAAGCAGTGAATTAAATAATATAGTTTTGTGTAATTATTTGGGGTCTGAGATGCCAGGAATGAACAAACAGCATTCAACCAACACATCCATATCTGGATATATATGTTTATCCAATAAATCACCTGTAAATACTTTCTTTTACTCCGTGGCTGGTTTCTTCATTCTTCTTACTGTGTTATTTGAAGAAAGAAAAATTTTAAATTTTGATTGTCTGTTGACTCAATTTGGAATAATCACAAGATTAAAATCAATTTAAATTATACGACACCAATGAGTTGGAAGTGAAGGAATGAAGGGTGTGCTTTGTTCACAGAGTACTCAGTACAGACCTGAGTTAGCTATAGTACCATCACACAAAGTAGATTTTAAGACAGAAATTTCTTCAAGAGAGCTGTGGGTGCAGTTCAGTGGTGGAGAACTTGCTTAGTGAGTGGTAGGCCATCGTCATGCCACACTACCATTTCAAGAGATAATGGAGTACACTATATGCCAATAAAAAGGTTTTCCAGTCCAGAATATCTAAGAATTATAAACATATATGCTGCTTAATTGTGGAAGTAAAAAGGTTTTCCAGTCCAGAATATCTAAGAATTGTAAACATATATGCTGCTTAATTGTGGAAGTAAAAAGGATTTCCAGTCCAGAATATCTAAGAATTATAAACATATATGCTGCTTAATTGTGGAAGTAAAAAGGTTTTCCAGTCCATAATATCTAAGAATTGCAAACATATATGCTGCTTAATTGTGGAACTCTTAAGATATAGGTTATAGATATAAATGGTGGTTGAGTGTCTTTTTGGAACGATGATCTGAAGCTGACTGTGTCAACAGTTATACAACCCTGTGAAATTTTCCTCAATCATTGGTTTGTACATTTTAAATAGATGAGTTATACAGAATATGAGTTATATATCAACAAACCTGTCAAAAACCTGTAAGCCAATAGCCTCTTTTCATATAAGTATTAAATTTGCATAATCACAATATATCTGCATATACCAGTAAAAAAATAAGCCCTTTAAAAGATTTTATTAAACTATGCAGACTTTTTTCTTGTCATTACTTTCAGTCAGTACCATGCATCAACCATCTTCATAGCATTTACACTGCACTAGGAACACTAAGTAAACCTACCCATGATTCAGAGCATACAAGAGACATGCGTAGGTCATCAGCAAACACTGAGACATTTATTAAAGAGACTTCAGCAGGAAAGGTCTTGGGAATCCACACAAAGCCTGGAACTGATGTCCACAGACACAAGGAAACGACAGCACATCATCACCCAGTCAGAAGGAAAGGCCTTTCTAATGTCAGAAACACGCACTCACAGAAACATCTTCTTCCTGCTTCCATTAACTTCATCCATAAACCCAGAGAACATAGAATTGGAAATGTCACAAGTTCAGATGATGTCAAAGTTCAGATGTCAAAGTTCAGATGTTGAAGGCCTATTGTTCTGCCTTTAGAAAGTGTGAAACTCTTAACTGACTTGAGTTAAAGAAGAAACAAAACCCAAAAACTCCAGAAGCTGCAGCCTCCACTGACTCTCACCAAATAGAGATTAAAACTCCATACACCATTTATTCACTTGTAGAGAATCCCAGTGGTTGGATTACAAAAATAAATTCCCATCAATTCCCAATTATCCACACTTCAACAATTTGGAATAAACCTATCATAAGAAAGAAATACAAAGAGAGTAAAGAGAAATTTAAATTTCCATGAATATTAAATCAATACAATTCTGTTGACATGTGGGATTTACCTCAGGAGAGAAAAAAACAAGCTGCACTGCTAGATTTGTACATGAAATGCTCTTCTCAGCCTCAATATTAACCTGACTGTCATGGTGAATCCACTGGCATGTTGTTGTAAAAACCAAGACTTAAAGAATGCTTTCAAACATGCTGGAGTCATGGCATGCATGGAGCTATGAAATGAACAAAACACAAAATATTCTATTCAACTCATGAAGCAATGGGCAGATGTTAGAACCAGTTCAAAAGAAAAAAAATTAAAGATAGACATATGAATATTAATCAAAATATAGATATGAATACCTAAATTGATGCAAAATTGTTTTATTGCAGCAAGAGGAGAAGACAGAATCTGCAAAAGGAGATCTACCAGAGACCTAAAGTTTCAGAGAGCTGTGAAAATGCTTTAAGACAGAAGCCAAGGTGCAGCCAGGGGTGTATCTATGCCTCGCACTCTGGAGGCCTTGGTCTGAGTCTCAGCATAGAAAAAGAAACTATGTTCAGAGATAACATAGCACAGTATAGGGTAGTACAATATAGTAAAGCATATTAAAATATAATATCAAACAGTATAATACAATAAAGTACAGTATAAATAATTATCATTCAATACAATACAGTAAAATACAGCACAATATTAGAGCCATGGAATTCAGAATGTCCTCTAAAAAAAAGTAAAGTTTTCTATGTAAACAGACTTTATTTCTAAAATGTTAGCCAAGCCCCCCCCCAAAAAAGTTCTTTCTAGAAGAACCTTCTTTGATGTGACCAAATTCCTCTCATGACAATCTCTTAAGCCCAGATCCAATGATGGCCTGTAGATGCTAATGAATTGTCAAGGCATTGCAAGTTTAATGTCATAAATGTTGGTGTGTGAGAATATGGCAGACAGAAACAAGAAGCTGTGTCCTTAGAGTCCAGGTGATCTTCAGAACTTAGTTGAGTCAATTAGAAAAATCTGTCAAACAGCACATCTGGAAAAATGGTCAACACTCTACATGATCATGAGATAAGATATCTTTCTTTGCAGAGACAAGATGTATCACACTTTTCTGTGTCCACTTTCTGTGGTAGGACAATTATTCTCAGCAGCCATCTTTGCATAGACTCAACTTCTGGTATGATAGACAGATTATATTTTAAAGCTAGTGGGCAACAAGACTCACATCGAAAACTAGGGTTGTATCATCCCCCCCCACATACACAATGTAAATATGATAGTGCCACAGTGCCACGAACCCAAGTGCAGATTCCTATCTTCCCCAGAGAATAGCACACTAGCTGATATCAAATAGTCGGCCCTGAAAGTATGCATGAAATTAACACTGATAAACTGAGATGGTAGTATTTGGGAATATACATGTATATACATAGACATATATGTGTATAGCAAAAAAATAATGAAAATATGGGGTCATGAATCTGAAAAAGAAAGGAAGGGTACATGGGAGTGTTTGGACAGAGGAAAGGGAAAGGGAGAATGATAAAATTACATTATAATCTCAAAAAAAAGATGAAAGCATAATTTTACCATGCTACAGTTAATAAATCAACTTGGTCCTAGAACTGCTGATATCCAAATCCCATACCTTATAGTTTCTTTCAGTAATACAGCCAACCTCAGGCAGGGAAGATCCCACTACCTGTTACCTGCAAATTTGAATCAGAGCTTTTTATCTCTAAGTGCGCACCCGACTCCTTTCAATTTCAGTCATTTGGAGTTGGAGGTATCTGAGATATCCAAACAAATGGATCCCATGTGTAGTTGAAGTCATTGGGATCTGGGGAGATGACTCAGTATATGAAATATTTACTGCCCAAGTATGAACATTCAATTTCAGATCCTTAGCACCCACAAAAAGCTGGGTTTAGTAATAGGCACCTGTAACCAACCCATCACTGGAAGAAGAGAGGAGTAGAAATAGGTGCATTTTGGAAGCTTCTTAGCTAGTCAATCTAAGTGAAAGAGCAAACTCCAGTCAGATTCAGTGAGAAAAAGATCCTGCCTCCAAAAATAAGGTGAAGAGTGATGAGAAAGACAGCAGAGGATGACCACTGGCTTAAACCACACACACACACACACGAGTAAATTACATGCATGCACATATACACATATAGATATCACACACATGAACACAGACATGTGCCTCCACACATGCACAAAATATTGGAGTGATAAAGGTGATTAGCAAAAAGAATTACATCAGTTATTTGGATAAAGTTTGTGTTTGGTGTTGACTATGTAATAATTGACTCCCAGTGTATGTAGCTAGCTAACATGGTGAAAAACAGACTTCCTCATTGACTCAAAGGAAGTCTTATAAGATCAGGGTGGTGCTTGGCTCTCCTTTCCATGTTGAACCCTCAGAATGATGATAGTAATTAGAGGCTGACAACCATGACCAAGACAGCAGTGCCTATTATCATAGGACACACAGGAGATCAGATGCAATGGAATAGAGATGGAGACAAAGACACAAGTTGGCAATAATTTAAATGATTAAAGAGGTTCAGGGGTTTGTACATGGAGGTTGAAGGAAGAGGAGAACCAATTATAGAATACACCAACAAAAGGAAAATAGTTGTAAAAAATCAGCATTTTATAACTTGAATATCAGCTCTACAATTTCCTAACTATGTGTCTGTTTTTCAAATGGCATCACAATATATCATTAACATCTTCCTGTTGTGATTCCTGAAAAATTATATCATCATTATAATTAACTCTAGTAAATGGATTTAATTTAGTTATTTTCAGTAATATCTTACTGCTAAAACTACATTTTATATGAAAGACATTGCTATAAAAAGGACAAATTGAAAGAATTCATGTCAGTCACTATAATCTTATTAACTGCTCATGTCTGGGAGGTCATAGACCCTACTGGGGAAAGGCACTGCTGCTGTTTTGCTAAAAGGATGTGATGTGCCCATGAAATTACCTTCTAAATGATTATGTTTATCCCCATGCCTTAGTGTTGCTTTGAGTTTTGGTCCAGGAAGCTTATTTTGCAGAGGTCAGTGGGGACTGCAGAAATGCAAATGGTGAAAATAAATGTCTATGGAATATCCATCCATAAATGGAACATCAACATCATCCAATCCAAGACCAAAGAAACACTATGGAAAATGGGTTAAAAGAACGCAAGAGGTAGAAGTAACGAGGAGTGGTGATCAGTGCAAATTGTTGCTATCCAGGTATGACATGGCCTTTGCATTCTTGAATTAACAGCAGCTGAGTTTTCCTGCATAAGATCTGAATGTGATCTGGCCTGCTGACACTTTTCCATTGACAATGGAGAGGTACCTGGAGTCCCATTTCTATCTGAGTATCTGTATGGTTGATGAGAGAGAGGGGGCCATTTTTTCTTTGGTGGTGTAGGCACTGGTAAGGTGAATATATATATATATATATATATATATATTCCTGTAGACAAATTCTAATCCATCCTTATATAAACAGTGGGTCACACACATACACACACACACACAAATAAGACATGAAAGTATCCTTTCATAAAAGGTGGTGGTTATGAAGAAGAAAGTGATTTTTCAGCATTAGGTGGACAAAAAGAGGAGTAAAGATGACCATGGTGTTATGTACCATGTTCCTTACTGTTCCATTGCTATGAGAAAACACCATGACCAAGGCAACTTACAATAAAAATGCTTAATCTGGCTTCTGATTTCAGGGGGTTGGAGTCCATGATGGTGGAGCAAATGCACAGAGGCAGGAATAGCTGAGAGCTCACATCTTGGCAAACAGGAGACAGAGCAGATGGAGGAAAGATTGAGGCTTTTGAAGTTTCAGGCCTGCCTCCTATGACATACCTCCTCCTAATCCCAAACAGTTCCACCAATGGGAACCAAACAGTCCAACATGTGAACTAGGGGGACCATTCTCCTTCAAACCACATTCATTACAAGCATGAAAATGAATATAATGAAACCTATTTATATGTAGTTAATGCATGCCAGTGAAGCATCAACAGGAATGGATTATTCGCTAATACTCCTTATGTATTTACGGTGGGTAAAGATGCTGTTTACACCAAAGCCCTGATGTTAAACAGTTACTGAATTTGGCAAGCAGGATCCCATCTGTTAGGGTTGTGTCTCTTGAAGTTCTTTCCGTGCTGTTACCTCTCTGTCCCACAGGCGCAGAGGACACAGCCTCGATATGATCCTTTCTTTCCCAAGTACACATAGTTTTCTGCCTGTAATATGAAAACAACAACCTCAATTATTGCCTAAACTTCTCTAAGATGTTATCTGCATGCTACACTTCTTCCTTAATTAACAGACATGTGACACCCTGCAAGTGATCCCAGCATTTTTCTGAATTAATGGGACTGTCTTTCGAGCCTCTCTGTAAATTTTATTAGTGGCTTTCTTTTTCCATGTGTGGAGCTACAATAGTAAAGAGGTCACATTGCCCAAGGTCATCCCTCCATTAAAGGGCAGAGTCAAGTTAAGAATCAACAACAGCCGTGTTCCCTTCCCTTCACTTCTGTTGTTGGGAAACGGTGAATGTCACTATACAAAATTGCCATAACTGTGGAGTCTTGGTTTATGTGTGTAAGAGAATGGTTTTTAAGAGAGAAATTAGTTCTTTCACTCTTATTTTCTTGAATGAGATCGTAATCAGTCCCAGCAGTAAAGGAATCCAGGCCACAGAGCTGTGACTTTTACAGCCTCATTTCATTTAAGGAAAACACATCTTTTTTGTTACTCCATCCAAACTGATTAGGACATAACCTTTCAAACCTGAGAGGAAAAGGTCAGTCTTAGCTGGAACACAAAAGAGTTTTCTGAATTTCAGGGTCTGCGTTGCTTTGGCTCTCCCAGGCATTTTTTCTGGTCTCGGTGGTTTGGGAAATCCAGCCACCATTGTTGGAATCCAATTACTCCTGCAGATTAAACAAAGATTATCAAAGCTGTAAATAGCAGAATCTTTACAGAGATCGATGGAGCGCAGCAAAGCTCATATTTAGCAAAAGGAATCAAAGGAAGAGAGCTGATCAGTAAGTGACAGAGAGTAAAATGTCATATCATCGTGCTGAAGGTTAAGGCGTAATTGAAATCAGTGTCATGGCACAATGTGTCCTGCAGCTTCTAAGAACTTTTAGAGCATACTTCTAATTTCATATCTGAATGATTCATTTTCCTGAAGCAGGCTCACTAGGAGGACAATGTTTTTATTATGTCACCTTTCCACGAGGTTTGAATTCAGTTAGATGATGGCAAATGAGGTCATCTTTCAGCAAACAAGATTATGATGGATTATGCACAAGCTCATTCCATTCCCATAACCCAGAGACTCAGGGGCTGTAGCCTAAGGCAGGAGTCTACAGTGGTTATAGGCATGGACTTGGGTGCTACGATGAGAGACTCAGGCTCCATTCTACCGTAGCCCAGTTAGGCAGCTTCACATAAGTCTTTGAATGGCTGCAGGTAGGTTACTTTATCTGGAACATGCAGTTGTTCTGGGAGTAACAGATGGATGTTCTAGAAAGGGCTTGTATTCCTAGTTTCATTGTTTTCCTGACAGTCAGAACCACACTCCACTCCTAACAGCTGGCAACCACTGCTCTGATTTCTAACTCTGGAGTTATAGCCTGAGAATATCATGTTACAGTGTGTGTGTGTGTGTGTGTGTGTGTGACTGTGTGTGACTCCTTGAGTGTAAAATTTTGTATTTAGGATTATGTCTTTGGGATTTAGCTGAGCTTGTTCTAACAGTGGTTTGTTCCATTTTAGCTACAGAGTGCTTTTTGCGTGCTGTGGTGTTACATGGATATATGAGATTTCCACTAAATTTTCCAGTTAAAAGCTTATTAAAATGTAACTCACATGGCATCAAAATGATATGTAGAAAGTGTCCTCATGCCTGGTTACAGTTAATCCCACCTCCCTCCTAAAATCTACACTGTACATGAATATGAAATACTATTCGACTGCATGGTTCAGCATCAAAGCACAGGTAAATCTTGAAATACGATGCTAAGTGAAAAATGCCTGCCCAACACATACTCACATACTCTGTGCTCTGTCTTCACTTCGGAGATCCTTGTGAGTCTCTCATCCTTTAGATTAACAGAAAGAGTACATTCTTTTTCAGAATTACCTCCCTGTGACATGTAGTGGGGTCCTCACACAACAGTAAGATACTGGCAGATTTACAACCTACTGAGGTGTTAGAGGATATGAAAGCAGCTCTGCTCATTGTTGGTGGCAGAAAAGGGTTCACACTGAAGTGATGGCATATCTTTTTGGATATCAAGAAAGCCCTCTAGTTTTTCAGAGAAGTTTACTTCATGGAAAACAGATGGAGAGGGGTCCCCTGTGTCCAATGACAAGGAAACATCCTTCTTTCTTAAATTCTTCAGCAGATAGCTGTCTTTTGCTGGGTTCTTATTACGTATCAGAGTGTGCTGGACACTTTGTTTTAACTCCCAGGATGGTCTGTAGAGGGAATACTATTACCATTTCCACAGTGGTGGTAGGCAAAATGAATCTTACAGCAGATAAGGACATTGGCCCAACATTGCCTGGTCATTAATATTAAGACAGGTGGACAAAGTTTATGATAGTGTTTGTCTCCCTAACAACCCACAGAAAGTTAAGGTAATGATAGCAATAAAGAACAACCACTTTTTTCCAGACTGGTATTCCATCCAAGGCTTATTTATGAAATAATATAGTGGTGGTTTGTTTATAAATAGTTCTTACCAGGAGATAAGTGTAACTCCAAGTACTTTATAAATATTGACAATTTAATTTTCATGACAACCTTATGAGATTTGCTGCTATTGTCTGTACTTTATAGATAGGTAAAATGAGACAGAAATTAAATATCTTTCCCAAGATCTTAATCGCTATAAAACGAGGGAGTTTGACTACAGACAGTATAGACTGAGCATTTACATTCTGTCTTGTTTTATAAAGCAATATATAATTTTAGGGAGCCACACAGACCCTTTGTGCCTGAATAAAAGGAAGACTATAGCTCAAAATGGGCCCTGAATATCAAGGAAGATTGCCTACAGAAATGTTGTGAAGGAGACACACACCTACATCTGGAGGGTGATGTTGGCTTCTTTGGGGCCTGTCATGGAAAAATAATGTGGATCCGGAAACAGGAGAATTAGGCTCTATATTTAGGTGTGGTACTAACTTGCTTTTTGTCCAGTCATTCTCATCACAGGTTAATTCAACACCTGCTGTAGTTTATTCACTGATCTAAGCCCTGGCGATACACAAACAGAGACAATAACAGTCAAGCGATTACGAGAT
>LOJH01002793.1:17630-40685 GCA_001685095.1 Ellobius talpinus
GTTCACCTTAGATGTAAGTAGTTTGTAGTAATTGCAGAGATGAAGGCCTTCATAGTGGAGTAGGATTAGTTTAAGTTACAGCCCATCAGGAAATGCAGTCAGTTTCATTTTTATGAGTTCCTCTATGACTTACAATTCAGAGATTAAGTCAGAATTCTGTGACTACATCTAGATGATTCAGAGCTTTCAGTCTTTGGACACTGGCTTTATTATTTCTGGTCCTGTTGTGCTATAGACCATGAATGTAGGAGGATGACCTGGAGCAAAGGGAAGAGAGAGAGAGAGAGAGAGAGAGAGAGAGAGAGAGAGAGAAGAGAACCTCCATAGAAACAGTCTTCTAACCTGACCTCTATTTCTGCTCCTCAAGTTTCCCAGTAGTACATTAAGCTATTAGTCTATCATTATGCTATGAAACTAGAAGTGCATTGATAATTTTGTGAGATCAGAACTTTCATAATCCAAATACTTCCCAAAGAATGCATGTTTGAATACTGCCACATTGGTGATCAAGCCTTCTTTGCATGAGTCTTTGGGGGAAATCTATGACACTAACCATTTTATTATTAGTACTATGAATTCCCCTCTTGGAATCACATCACAATTTCATGCATGCATGGTGCTATAATATCACTTTGCAACTGGAGATATTTTATGCAAATTGTTTGTAGATCCAAATAACCTCTATGTGCTTAAAAAAACATTGTTCATAGAGTGAAAGTCCTCCAATAGGTCTAAGTAAAATGGAATCTAAGTGTCACTCATCTGTAATTCCATATGGCTTCATTATTTTGAAATTCATGTTACATCACAGTAGATTCCAGAACATGGACAGAGATCACACACACACACACACACAGAGAGAGAGAGAGAGAGAGAGAGAGAGAGAGAGAGATTGATTCAAGGAAGATCTAAGCATATTTTGGAGGTAAGCTGAAAGACTTTGAGAACAGGAGTAGATGTGGAATCACTTCATTTCAAGGAAATGAATATAAGACGTAGGATGCCATGGTTACCTTCAAAATTCAACATGGTCCACTTACATGCATTTGGAACATGGGTATCTTCAGTTCTGATTTAACAAGCAGTTATCTTAGATCAGGTGATACTGAAAGCTTCCTATGGGCCATCAATATAGTCAGGCACAAAGGGTCCCTGTCCAGTATCTGAAGGATGAAGATGCTGCCTAAATGCTGACTCAGTATTCCAATCAATATTTATAAAAAGAAATGCACTTTACGTAAAAAGAAATGTGAGATGAAGTGGTGGAACCAATCAACAAGAGATCTGACAGGAGACTTCGTTAGCATCCACTTTGACAACCCAGCTTCCTCTCTGTATCTGCAGATACCAACTCTGTCTTCACATGAGTTGGCTAATATTGTCAGCTCAACAGGATCTAGAATCACATAGTAGACAAACTTCTTTCTGAAAATGCCTGTTAATGTCAACCTTGATTTAGTTAGCTTTTGGGTAATCCTGTCGAGGATTATCTAGATCAGGTCAATTGAGGTGTAAAGATTCACTTTAACTATGGGTAGCCCCATCCCATGGGCAGGAATCCTGGAGAGAGAGAGTAAAAGGGATAAAGAGAGACAAGCAGCCATAATCATAACTTGCTGTTTTCTGACTTCAGACACAATGTGACTGGCTGCCTCAAGCTCATGACTTACCCTAATGAACTAGACTCTCAATCTGTGGGTCAAAATAAACCTTTCCTTCCTTAAGTTGCCTTTGTCAGCTGTTTTGTTGCATCAATGAGACAAGGACTTAATGTAGCAGAGGGTGTAAAATAATGACCCTCAAAGTGAAAGGACATAGCTGACAGATAAATGTACACATTCAAGTCCAGAATATGTAATGAGCTCTTACAAATAATGATGAAAATAACTATGTGAAAGTAAAGAAGTTAAACAGAAATGAAAGGAAACATGAGTATCCAGTAAGCATATTAATATATCTCAACATTATTGACCAGAAACATTGTGATGACATTCTACCTCACCTGACTGCCACTATTGGAAAAGTTTGATATGGCTGAGATTCTCAGTGATTCTCAGTTACAAGTGATGACATGCAAATTTCCATCCCCACTTAGGAGACAATCTATCCTTACATAATAAAACTGAACAGTTATGTTATTAATGGTTTGCCAGCCCCACCCCTCAATGGGAGTTCTAGAGAAGGTCTGGCGTATGTATGGTAGAAGACAGATCCAACAATTTTCAGTAGCAAAAGACACAACAATTGGAATGTTTCTATCTTATGCCCCCATCTTCAAATGAATAAATGTGTGTACGTATATTCATCTGTCTCTATATATGTAAGTATAGTGTGTGTGTAAATTCAGTGTGTGGTACATTTACACAGTAGAATGCTATACAGCAATGAGAATGAATGAACTACAACTCAGCATGCATAGAATCCAAACTCTAACTTTAATCACAAAAACAAGTTATAACAAATATATTTGGAGCCAGGTACATCAGTGAGTACCTGTATCCTTCTGGATATGATGTTCCTTCTGTTTCTAAAGCAACCAAAGTTATGTTTGGGGACACATACATCTGTAGGAAAAAGATCATGTGAGTCAAAGATTTAAAAAAATCACAAAATATCTGAATAGCAGATACTGTGTGTGGACAAGGAAGAAAAGGGGAAGAAATTAAGGTGGGCTTAGGGGTCATGCCTACGTTTCCAATGATGCTCAATGGAGTACTTTGTAATATAGATACATAAGTACTTGTTTAAATATGTTGGGACACGTTTGCATTCCCACTAGCAATGGATGAGTGTTCCCCTTACTCCGCATCCTCTCCAGCATAAGCTTTCATTAGTGTTTTTGATCTTAGCCATTCTGACAGGTGTAAGATGGTATCTCAGAGTTATTTTTGTTTCCATTTCCCTGATAGCTAAGGAAGTTGAACATTTCCTTAAGTATCTTTTGACCATTTGAAATTCTTCTGCAACCTACCTCAGGAACTCCAGCTCCATTCTTTTGCATGTGTGTATTCAGTTTTTCTGACACCATTTATTCCAAAGACTGCATCATTAGTGTTCTCTTATATATTTAATGATAACAGGTCAAAAATGTTTCTGCATGAAATTCTGAAGGCAGTAAGAGTATTTCAAAATCATCAGAAAACAACTGTCACCCTGCTAAGAAGAGAAAATGGCTTAAGATGTCCCTCAGGAATGTCAGCCAGGAGAGGATAGATTAGGTGACATATATTTCGTAGTGCTTTGGGGACATCCAGTAATTGCTTCATAATTTTGTTTGCAGTGTGGGTGGTGTGCTAGCAAAGCTGGATTCTCCTGGGAAGTCCAGAAGCTATGTCAGTCCACTAGTCATGCATAAAAATAAGAACATAGTTGAATATTTATTAGAATTAATCCACTCTTCTGAGTTTCTTCCCAGGAATTAGTTTGTACTATCTTCACAACAGTCCTGTAAGGTAATGACTAATATTTCATATGCTCTACTGTGGAGGGAACTGAATCTCAGAGGTAAGAATGATTTCTTTATAGTTGAAGAAATTACGAAGTTCTCCCCTTCCCCTGCCTATCAATGCATGGGACAGGTGGGAGAGCTGACCCTGGGGGTTATAAGAGCAAGAGAGCTGTTCTTGGTTCCCAGCTGCAATACTCAGGAGATCAGGCCCTGCACCTTAGCAGAGCAGTGCAATAGAGCCAGCCATGTTAGTGCAGGTGTGGGTGAACCAGGCCTGAGGATGTGAGCATGGTAGAGCTCATTTCTCATCTGTCTTGAGGTGGCATGAGCAGAGGGAAAAGAAGCCCTCCTCCTGCCCATTAATGCCTGGGAAAAGAAGGTAGGAGAACAAGCCTTGTGGTCATAAGAGTGGGAGAGCTATCCATGATCCCCACCAGCCATAACACTCAATAGAGCCAGTCCTGTACCTATACCACCAGGTCAGCAAAAGAGATCCAACCCTGTTAGCAGAGGTGTGTGAGCCACCCTCAAAATGATAACCATGAGATAGCTGTCACCATTTCCCATCTGGTGGGCCGAACCTACGACTGCCCAGACCCAGACCCAGGGTAATGACTTGGTCTGCCCCAACATCCACCCCATCTATGATCTGCTGGAACGTGTAATGGGACCTTACCTACAGACCCAAAGCTGCAGGATCTTCACAATTTCGGGTCCCAGAGAAATGACTAGGAAGAGTCCTTGTGGGGGGCCGTCATAGAACATGAAGTGGAAACTAAGGACGTCAAACCAGACCAATGACTCTCAGCCATAAACACTTGCAAGTAAAGATGGATGGACCAAGCATGACTTGCTGGGTTGTACTGCAGCTTCCATAAAAAGATTTTTAATTCCTACCCCTTTTAATTATTTTTTTCTTATCAATTCTTGACTTTTTTTTTATCCAGGGGGATGTGCAGGGGTGGAGGGTCTATATGTATGGACAGAGAATGAATGAGATCAAGATATGTGCTGTGAAAAAACACAGAGAATAAATAAATTTTATTAATAATGAAAGGGAAACTGCAAAATGTAGGAACTGAACTCAAATAAAGTGTGTCTGGACCCAAAACCTTTGTTCTTAATTATTATCCTAAATATTTTGAATTTTATATCATTGTATTGTAATGAAAGAATTTTAATTGGGTTCCATGTATTATTTCTATTACAGAGGAATGCAGGCATCTACACTCTTGCTTTGGACTATCTAGTTACTTTGTGTATTAGTTGCATAATTCATGAACATAAAATAGTGTTGAATTTTGGTTAAAAACACATTTTAGGTTATGTGCTAACAATAAAATATAATTAGAAAAATGCAGAGACAGCCTCTTGGGGTTTCTTATAATATTTTAATTTAATTGACAAGACTGACAACTTTCCCTTTATTGACTTCTCAGATGTCAATTAATAAATGACATTAAAGTTATTTATGCTATTTTTATTTTAATTTTTTGTTCATTTTATGTACCAACCACAGTTTCCCCTTCCTCTTGTCCTTCTACTCCCTCCCCACATTCCCTCACCCTAACCCCCTTCCACTCCTCAGAAAGAGTAAGACCTCCCATGGGGAGAGACAAGACCAAACTCCTCCCGCCAGCATCAAGGCTAAGTAAGACATCCCACCACAGGGAATGGGCTCAAAAAAGCCAGCTCAGGCACCAGGGATAGGTCCTGGTCCCACTTCCAGAAGTACCTCAAACAGACCAAGCTACACAACTGTCTCCCACATGCAGAGACCCTAGTTCAGCCCCATGCAGGCTCCCCAGATGATGATCTGGAGTCTGTGAACTCCCACGAAGTACATGTCAGTTGTCTCTTTGAAATTTCCTCATATAATCCCTCCTCTCTTTCCTTGACTATATTCCCAGAGTTCAGTCTGGTGCTTGACTATGAATCGCTGAATCTGTTTCCATTAGTTACTGGATGAAGGTTCTATCATTAATTACAGTTAGGGTATTCACTAATCTGATTACAGGAGAAGACCACTTCAGGCAGCCTCTCTACTTTTGCTAGCAGCCCTAGCTGGAGTCATCCTTGTGGATTCCTGAGAATTTTACCTAGCACCAGGTTTCTCTCTAACCCCATAATGATTCCCTTTATCAAGATATCTTTTCTTGCTCTCCCACTCATCCCTTCATCCCTCCCCCAACTTGACAATCTGTTCCCCTTCCTTCTACCATCCTACCACCCCCATTTAACCAGGAGACCTCATCTATTTCCCATTCCCAGGACTATCAATGCATCCCTCTTAGGGTCCTCCTTGTTACCTAGCTTCTCTGGGGTTGTGGATTATAGGCTGGTTATCTTTTGCTTTACATATAATATTCACTTATAAGTGAGTACTTACCATGTTTGTCTTCCTGGGTCTGGGTTACCTCACTCAGGATGTTTTTTTATTTCCATCCGTTTGTCTGCAAATTTCATGATGTCTTTTTTTTGCAGCTGAGTAATACTCCATTGTGTACCACATTTTCTTTAGCCATTCTTCAGTTGATGGGCATTTAGGTTGTTTCCAGGTTCTGACTATTACAAATAATGCTGTATGAATATAATTGAACAAATGTCTTTGTGGTACGATTTTTACAACCTTTGGTTATATACCCGAGTGGTATTGCTGGTTCTTGAGGTAGATCGATCCCCAGTTTTTGAGGTAGATTGATTCCCAGTTTTCTGAGAAACTGCCATACTGATTTCCAAATTGGCTGTACAACTTTGCACTCCCACCAGCAATGAAAGAATGTTCCCCTTACTCCACATCCTCTGCAGCAGACCCTAAGAAAGACACACATGGCAGACCCCAGAAAGGAAAAGAGTTAAGATCTCCCAGGTAAACTGGATCCATATCTATTGCCTGTACAAAACTCAAGTTCAAGTGGATCAAAGACTCAACATAAATTCAGTTACACTGAATCTGATAGAAGGGAAAATGGGAAGTAGCCATCAACACATTGGCACAGATCACTTCCTAAATATAACACCAGTACCACAGACACTGAGAGGAAAGCAACAATCAATAACTGGGACCTCCTGAAACTGAAAAGCTTCTCTAAGGCAAAGGACACTGTCTATAAGACAAATGGCAGCCTTCCGAATGGGAAAAGATCTTCACCAACCACACATCTGGCAGAAGGCTGATTTCCAAAATTTATAAAGAACTCTAGAACTAGATATCAAAATACCAAATAATCCTATTAAAAATGGGGTACAGATCTAAATAGAGAATTCTCAACAGAGGAATCTCAAGCAGTTGAAAGACATTTAAGGAACTGCTCAACATTTTTAGTCATCAGGAAAATGCAAATCAAAATTACTCTGAATTATTTTTATTTTTTAAGAAATGTTTTTTACCAATTTTTGAGAATTTCATAGAATATATCTATTCTGTACCAAATTTCTCTCTGTGTCTCTCTCTTTGTGTCTCTCTCTGTCTCTCTCTGTCTCTCTCTCTCTCCTTCTTCTCTTTCTCCCCCACTGAATCCAATTTGTATTGTATTGGCTAACTACTCTTGGGCATGGGACCTGCCATGAGGTAGGTGTGTGTGTGTGCGTGTATGTGTGTGTGATATGCCAAATGTTATACCATTAAATAAAACTGATTCACACTCTCCCAGAAGCTATCAAATGCCTATAGTTTTCAGCTAGAGGTGGGACTTCTTGCCCACTTCCTTTCTTCCATGCTGGGATTTTTGTTTGGCTTGAGCTTCTTCAGTCTTTTGCATGCCATTACAATCCCTGAGTATTCATATGTGCATCTACCTTTTAGTGTCCAGAAAACATTGTTTCCATATAGTTATCTACCACTTATGGCTCTTACAATCTTTCTGATTTTTTCTGACAATGACCCCTGAGCCTTAAGTATGTGATACAGACATTCACTTAAGGATGAATACCCTAATGTCTTTCATTCTCTACATGTTGGCCAGTTATAGGTTGCTATATTAACTGCCATCTACTAAACTAAGAAGCTTCTCTGATTAGACTTGAACAATATACTGATCTATCAGTTTAGCAGTAAATCATTAGGCCACTTTATGGCTATGCCCATTTAGCAGAACTGTATTAGTAGGTTCTCCCTTAGGGCATATCTAGCCTTGCTGACAGTGCTATATATAGACTGTATCTCATAAAATGGACTTTAAGTACAATCTGAAAGTATCCTATGATGTTCATGCCACTAAGTCAGCAGTAAGCATATCTTGCTAGGGAGGTTATTATTGCAGCTCCCAGAATTCATAGCGGATGACATAAATCAGTACTTTTCTTCCCCAGTAGTGTGCATAGCATTTCTTAGCGCTGGGAAAAACAGTCAGTAGGGTGAAGCTTGCAGCTGAGCACTAGATAGAATTCTCCATGTTATCTAGGACTCCATAATATGGTGTCTTCAGCCAATTCCTGTTAAGTTCAAGAGTGTATCCTTGGTCAATGACAATAGCCAATAATGTTTGGGGCTAGAGGATCCCAATTGGCCAACAAATCAAATGGAGGTAACTCATTCCTTGTATTGGGAGTTTTATTTAGTAGTATATGGTGTCTAGTTGGGGTATTGTCCTCCCATTATAGAGTAACACAATTTAAACTATTTTGTATCTTAGGAAGTATCTACAGTAGTAGGTTTTCATATGACTTTTTCAGAAGATATTTAGAGTTGGTTATTCCTCCCCATATTCCCTCATATACCTGCCCTTCCTCTCCCTACCCATTTAATCCTTCTAGTTTTATTTTTCCCCTTTATAACACTATATTCTATCTTCCCTTCCTTGAAATATTCTCCTCTTCTCCCTTCACACATTACTGTTTTTTTTCAACCTCTGTGGGCAGACCAGATAAAACACATATATTTACGGGCTAAATGCTAACATCCATGTATGAGCAAAACAAACAACATGGTTTTGCCTTTCTGTGTCTGGGCTACCTCAATTAGGAAGATGTTTTCATCTCCATCCATTTATCTGAAAAATTCATAATTTAATTTTTCTTAATAGTTGAATAATGTTCCATTATGTAAATATACCACATTTTCATTACCCATTCATCAGTTGATGGACATCTAAGCTCTTTCCATTTCTTGGCTATTGTGATTAGAACAGCAATGAAAATGAATGAGAAAATATCTCCATAGATATAGAGTCTTTGGGAATATATATATATTATATATATTATATAATTATTATTATATATTATATATATTATATAATTTTATATATATATAAGAGCTGTATAGCTGGATTGTATGGTAAATCTATTTTGAGCTTTTTTGGACTTGAACAGACTAGTTTCCAAAGTGACTTACCAAGTTGCACTCCTACCATCATAAACAAATATTCTCCTTTCCCTGCACCATTGCCAGCATTTTTTGTCATTTTTTCTTGTCCATTCAGACTGGAATGTGATGAATTCTCTAAGTGGTTTTAATTTTCATTGATGGCTAGGGATATTGAACCTTTAAAAATGCTATTGGTCATTTTTATGTCTCTATTTAGTTCTTACCACATTTTTAAAATGATTTGTTTCCTTAATGCTTAGATTATTTTAGTTCTTTGTATATTATACATACTAACCCTCTCTCAGAGGTATAGTTTGTAAAGATTTTTCCTGTTCTGCAAACTGCCTCTTCCCTTGAATGATGGTGACCTTTGCAGTGCAAATGCCTTTGGTTTCATGTGGTCCCATTTTTCAGTTGGTTTTAATGCCTACACTGCCTTTGTCCTATTCAGAAAGTCCTTTCCTGTGCCAAGTACTTGCTATTTTTCTTCTCTCAGATTTGGAGTATTGGGGATTATGTTGAGGTCCCTGATGTATTCGGAGTTGAGTTTTGAACAGGATATTAGATGAGAGTCTAGTTTCCTCCTTCTACATGCAGCCATCCAATTTTATCAGCACTGTTTGTTGAAGTTGCCATCTTTTCTCCAGTGCACATTTTGATCTCTTTATCAAAAATGAGGGTCCATAGCTTGTGAACTTGGGTCCAGGTCCTCAATTTTATTCTACTGACTAATATGTCTGTTTTTAATGTCGGTACCATGCTGATTTTTGTTACTATAGCTCTGTAATATAACTTAAAGTCAGTGTGTAGACTCTGATCTAGGTCCTCGATTCTATTCCATTGATTAATGTATCTGTTTTTAATGCCACTATCATGCTGGATTTTCTTACTATAGCTTTGTAATATAACTTAAAATCAGTGACAGTGATACCTTCAGCAGTACTTTTATTGTGCAGAATAATTTTGGCTGCCCTGGTTATTTATGCTTTTACAGGAAGTCTAAGCTTATGCTTCCAGTTTATGTGAAGAATATTTTGGAGTTTTCTTGGGTGTTGAGTTGAATCAGTAGACTGCTTTGGATGGACACTTTCTAAGTATTAATATTGCCAACCCAAGGCAAGGGAAGGCTTTCCATCTTCAGCTATCTTCTTAAAGTTCATTCTTCAGTGTCTGAAAGTTTTCATTATAAGTCTTTTACTTCTGTGGTTACATTCTTACTCCGGGTATTCTATATTTTAGGAGATTATGAATGGTCTTGTTTGTATCCCTGATTTCTTTCTTGGTATGTTTGCCACTTGCATATAGAAGGGTTACTAATTTTTGTCTGTTAATTTTGCATGTTGCTACTTTTCAAATTGTGTGTGTGTGTGTGTGTGTGTGTGTGTGTGTGTGTGTGTTAGATCTTTTGGAACTTGAGTTACAGGTCTCCAGTCATGGGTACTAGGAATAAAATTCATATTCAGTGGAACATCAGTAAACACTTTTAACCAATAATCTTTTTTTAGTCCACAAATAATTGACATCATTTAAAAGATTTTTTAAATTAATTTATTTCTTCTAACCATTTCTATTTTTAAGGAATTTAATCTAAATGTTACCTTGAAAGACATATTTTTCTGTTGTCTTTTTATTATTCACAATCTACAACTTTCCCCTTAATGTAAACCTTTAAAATTTTCTTAGAAATTTAAACTTTGTTTTTCCTTTTCTCTCTCTCTCTCTCTTTCTTTCTTTCTCTCTCTCTCTTTCTTTCTTTCTTTCTTTCCTTCTTTCTTCTTATAAGACTATAAACAAATATCCCAGACCTTCTCTTGGGCAAATAGTGGACAAGGGTCCAAGATAAACCTGACAGTCTTCCCTGTACCTCAGTAATTGGTACAAAAGAAAAATCTCATTGTATTTGGTTCTTCTCCAAGGTGATGACCCATGGACCTTCCATTAGTTCCTACAATTAGATCTCCACAACCTCCCAGATACATCTCCTTTCTGACATTAACAAATTAATTTGTTACTCAGATATGCACATTGGATCAATCTTTTCAATAAATTTTTATTTCCTCCCTCAAGCTAACCATGGTTGGCTTTCATTTCTCACAATTAAGGAATACTAACTGGAATATGACCCAAGCTTACGAGTTACTCATCTTTGCACTGTTCATAATGGTGAAAAATTAGTGATATAAATGTCCTGCAGCATGAGCCAGGTTTAAATAAGCAAATATTTAATTAAACAAGGAAGCAATGAAGTGGGAGGCATGGATTTAAATGGATCAACTTGCAATATGTTTACAACGTGCTGGTAAACAGGAGAAGCAAGTTACAAAACACCGTGTGTAATATGGCCTTTTACACGTTATTGCTTCTCAGCATGCCAATGGAAGCCATTCCCAAGCAGTGGGTGGTGCAGGTCATTCTGTCTCATTGTGTTTCTACCACCCCTTCAACAAGCACTCATTTCTTTCTTTTTTATTGTAAATAAATTTTTATTTAAGGGATTTGATTCCATTGCTCTCCATCCTGAGTCACACGGTTTCCAGATTTCTTTCACTCTGTCTGATTGTACTCTTTAGCCCTTTTGTATTAAAGCCAGAACAGTCATGACTAATTCAAAGTTTTTCACCGTCATTTCTTAAGAGAAAAAAGTATTGTTTTAAATTTATGTTTACATGAGAAAACAATAATAATTTTTTTCAGAGGAATTTTTAAATCACATTTCTTGGAAATAAAATGTAAATCTCAAATATTCTGTTACTGAGAGTTCCAGTAAGGAAATACATATTTTTGTGGCATTAAATTCCTGTTTTATGTCCTTTGTGGGTGCAGTGATCAGCCAAATTGAAATGATGGAAATTGAGAGAAAAGAACCAATGGCTTAAGGGAGGGAGAAAACTACTACTGGGTTTTCTTACAAATTAGTGGACGGTCATTTACTCTTAAAAAAAAACAAAAAAACAAAAAAACTAGAGATTTATGGTGAGAAAAACCATTGAGCTGAAACCAAGAGAAATGATTGCTCACCTTGGTGCTGTCACTAACCAGCTGGTTATTATTAGGTGAATCAATTAACTTTGCATTAGTTGTACTTTTCCTGACTCAAATAAAGGATGAGAGAGGGCTATCTTAGCTTACGGTTCCTGAGAGTACATCCCGTCATGCAGAGGAGACTATAGTACTCAAGATCAACTCATGCCAGCAGACCAAGGGGCAGAAAGAGGGAATGCTGGTCCAGCTGGCTCCTTGTGTATAGCCTTTATTTCATGCCAGGCTCAAGGATCACGTGATGATGCCATCTATAGTTAGGTGAGTCTTCCCCAACTCAGTGAAATCTTTGTAGGAAGATTTTGCTTCAATCCCCTAGGTGGTTCTCATTCCAGTCAGGCTGAAAATGCAGGTAACCATAACCACCGTCCAATCCAAAACAAAGGGCAGAAATGGCAGTAGTTTACCAGACTCTGAAAAGTCTGATTTATAAAAGAAAATAAAAACTCATTTTTCTGTTGAACCTATTACATTGTCTACCTAGCTTTTTCCTGATTATATCACCGAACCACTTGCAGTTGTTTCAGGCATCAGTGTATTTCCCAAGTAGAACCAATGAGACTAACACCGAGGAGAGTTTTAAGATGAGTAGAAGCCTTGAAGACAAGACTCGTGTCTTTTAAATTAATAAAATGAGAGTTGGAGTCATCTTTGCACAGGATCAAAAGGGCTTGCTGGATATTCTGCTAATGGAGAATGAAGTAGATCAACGATGAGAAATACAAAACCCTAACATCCTTTGACATGAATCCCAGTGATTTCTGAAATCATTAAAATAATCAGCCAATCAGCTTCCTCTGTACAGTTTCATTCGGTGTGTTAGCTTAGGCTATCCCGCTAGTGACTAAAACAGCCCTTGCTTATCTGATTTCCTTGTAGGCTTATAAACCTCTGGATCAAATAAAATTGTGTAATATTGTTTTACAAACCATGGCTATAAAAGCAAACCAACCTGCACAGAAAGTCACTGTTTCATCCTTATTCTCTCTCTCACACACAAATCTTCGATGATATGTATTATTTTCTGCATTTTTGGAATACAAATTTGAAGTTTAATGACATGGGTTTTCCCAAGATAAGTCAATGGATTTGCATTAGCTTTGGTGAGAGTGGATTGAACCTGATGGGCCATTTGGGGATCATTTGTTTTTCATGAGACTAATTTCTGAGGCTGAGATTTAGTTTTCATGTCTGAATTTTCCTTTGTGCTGTGATCCAACATTTATAAGGCATTTAGTTTTTGATAAACACAGTGGCTGTGTTCAATGATGAATTGTTTAAAAACAAGTGTGTGTGTGTGTGAGAGAGAGAGAGAGACTGATAGTAGAAGCCCCCATTACCTATTTTATTTCTCTTTACCAATAATGGATGGTTATCCAGGACTATGACATTATAGGGAATGAACTAGATTTCTCATCTTCCTTCTCAGTTATGTGCGATCGTATGACTTAAGTTCTAACCAATGTAATGTGGAAAGGAGATACCACTTAGCAACTTTCTTAAATACCAAGCCCTTTTCACTCTTTCCTCCTTGTATCTTCATCAATTTCTCCATGCCCACACTTGGAACATGAATATGATATTTGGAGTTCATCTTGGATCATGATGGAGGCACAGTTTTCTGCCAGGAGGTTGGGTCCCTGAAGATTTTATGGAATAGAAATGCCATATCAGTTTTGGATGAGCTTCCTTTTCATTGTTCATGAGAGAGATATACATATACCATTAAGATAAACTATTATAAAAACTTAAAAATAAAAACCATCATACACCAACATTAATCACACCAAAGTCTGCACATCTCAGTGAACTTCTGTATAACTAGGATAGCCATTTTGATGCTGTGATGAATAATAATGGATTTTAAACTTTCATTATTGATTTTATTCTTTTACACTTACTTACCACCAAAAATGAAAAAATAGTAATATTTAAATATAGAGCAGGACTTACTTTACTCTATTATTTATGATGAGGAACACAGCTCCAATTTCTAGGTTACAGCATGAAATAGTTTACTGTCACATTAGAAATATCATTTCAAAGGCAGATATCTCTGAGGTCAAATTTCTTCCACCTTAACCAGTGTAGATGTGATTTTCAATGTTAATATTTTAGACCTTCGTGTTTTAAGATGCAAAAAGAAGTTAATTGGATAAGGGTCATGGCAATTATTATATGTAATGTGTCTCTGAGTCTGGTGTTTACCACATAGTCAACAGAGGCTATTCTGGATGCTGAGACTCACTCTCATAACTTTGCAACACACATGCTTAAGCAGTCATGTCTCTTTGGCAAGGTCTAAAAATATATGATGTGGGGGTTCCAATTTAGTTTAATAAATATGTTTAGAAAGATAAGAAAAATGCTTCTCTTGAGCTATTTTTCCTTCTTCTAAGTAAAGACTTGGTACACATTGGAAAATGGTTCAGTAGGTGACATCATTGTAGGGAAAGCCCAATAGCCTGAGTTCATTTTCAGAAACCTATGTAAAGATAGAAGAAGAGAGCTGTCTGAACAAAATTTTTCTCTGATCTCTCTATGCATGCCATAATATGTGTGCCCATATACATATCATACACACTCTCTCACACACAACAGATAAATATTTTAAAATTTGTAAAATAGTAAGTTAAAATGGTAAAGCACAATTATTTCTAATATGAGGAAAGAAAAGACAGGAGGAGCTATAAGGGAGGGAAAGGGATGGGCGGGAAAGTAGGGGGAGGAGAGGAAGAGAGGAGGGAGGAGAACGGAAGGAGGTGCTTTGATGTCCACAATTCCCATAATTGGGAATTCAAAACCACTTCATGTACACATGGATCTGCATCTGCAGAGGGCAGGTCATTAGCATCCCCCTTCCCCTCCATCTTCCACCATCCATTTAGGCTCTCACACTACATGAGATAATGACATGGGACAGCAAAGGCATCCTCTAGCCACTAAAGCTTGTATCCTATCCCCTTAGCATTCCTATCAAAAGTAGAGGATCACTCTTTCAACACTGTCTAAAAACTCCGAATACTAAAGAAGCAGATTGGCAGGGCTTTGTATGCCAGAGAAAGGAGGTAAGAAGCTTAGACGTTACTGTGAATGTTACAGAGAACTGAAGGGTTGCTAGTTTGAATACAATTCTATCTCACAAAAATGAAAGGTAAGAAAACATTAGGTATGAAAGGTTGTGCTGGCCATAGTGGCACAGACCTGTGATTCCACCATGGAAACGATAGAGTTGGGAGGATCGGCTGTTCAAATCCAGTCGCAGCGACACAATGAGTTTGAAAGCAGCCTGGGTTATATGAAGCCCCATTTAAAAAACAACACAACAACAAAAAGAACGAAATTATGGCATAAGAGAATCTGAACTTTAAGTAGGACATTAGATTATGAACTAAAATAATGGCCATGGACACTGAGAAATGATTTGGAGGTCAGATGGAGAAGATAAAATTATTTCTAGGGAGAAAGGGAAGCAGAGAATTATGGTAGTTCTGATTGGAACAGTTGAGCTGATCCTAAGCAGAAGCAGAACTAGGAGAAGGATGTTGGTTTGAGGATGAGCACCTGGGCACCAGGAATGGGGCCCACTCCCTCTACAAGAAGAGGCATTTTCATTTGGAGATAGAACCAAAATAACTCCGAACCTGCAATCTGGAGGTGCTGCATAGTAAAGGGCTGGATATAATTCTCAGAGTCTCATTTCACGTGGGTAATTGGTAAACTAAAACTCAGTCAAGCAAGAAAGACTTCTTGGTTAGATGGCCAAGAACTAAGCCAGGTGGTGACATCTTTTGTCATCTACTTCTTAGTATGTACCACAAAAGCATTTCAAAGTCTATAGGACATTCCTTAGCAGTGCTAAAAGTTCAATAAGGGCAATTCCCACTAGGGAACAGGGTATGAAAGAATTTGCTTGACAGTAAATGAAGGGAATTTGGAAACCACTAAAGGATCATAATACAGTATTATGTCTTTCAAATACCTTCAGGGAATAGGAAAAGAAGGTATCTGCCTGCAGGACAATAAGGTCCAGAGAACACCCTTCTAAAGAACTCAGCTGATGCCCTTGGACTTCTAAGAAGAAGAAAATAAAATGTTAACAAAGGTAGGAAGAGGACATTACACCTGGCAGTGTACACGAGATTCGGAGGAAACCAAAAATAAACACACACACACACACACACACAAAACAAAACAAAACCAAACAACAAACAAATCAATTGTCTTCTATTTACTACCAACCACCCTGAACACCCTAGTGAAGGTTGTCAGGCTAGTGAAATTCGGCAGCTGATAGCATTTCTGTAGGAAATAGATCAAAGACTAAACTCTTGGAAGATTTCATACAAAGAAATGCCTTAGAAATGTTTGTAAAAACCACTTGCTTTAGGAAAGGGAGTGGAGCCCAGAGAAGTCAAATGACATTTGCAGACTCTTAAGGCTGGTTTAGCAGAGGAGTAAGTGCTGGAACCAGGTCATCTTGAAATGCCCTTTTCTCTTTTACTTTATGGAAAACATGCTGGTGCTACTGCACTGACCCAGAGGAATAGCTCATGCTTTCATTGAGGGTCACACTCCCAGGGAGAAAATGAGTTGATTCTATTGAACAGAGATTTATTCCTTTTGTTGATTTGCAGAGGAATAGGAATCATTCAACTTACTTTAAAATTAATAAGAAGAGACACACCCTTTTTAGAAACATATAGTCAAGAACCTCTTTGGGTCTCCAAAAGAGTAGAGAGACTAAAACCGAAGATTTGAAATCAGAAAAAAAATCTGATATGTAAAAGGACTTAATAAGGAACAGGGAAAAAGGAAGATGAAGGGGGAGGAAGAAGGGATCTTGGATATGAGAAAAGGGAAGTGAGATAGAAAAGCCAGAATAGAAATCATTACTCCATGGGAGAAGAGAAATAAACATCCACAGACAAAGGAAAAATGCCCCCAAATCAGAAATAGGGTGTATGGTATGAGGAGAACATCCAGAAACCTGTAGTGATTCTGTTGCTTTATCAGACCATTCAGAAGGGGAAACAGACTCAGAGAAGATAATGTTGAGGGCACACTCACCTCGGGCAACCTTCTCTATGTGTTAAGAACTTTCTAACACACTCCAGTTCTCTTACGAAAGAATGCATGTTAGTTTCTGGGAAATAAGATTAATTCCTTTCCAAATAAATCAGCAAGCTTTTATAAATCAAGGAGAAAGGACTTCGATCTTTGGAAATGTGCTTTACATTATTAGTAAATCTCCTATCCTATAATGTGCCACCAAACTGCATTCTTAGAACACATTGTGAAATGCATGAATGGATAGATGGATGAACACTTTCATACTTGATAATTGATCATCCAGGATTCCATCCTGAATCTAGTCTCTAGAGAGATAATAGGTAATTAAAATTGAAAAGTGGAAGGAACTAACAAAACTGTAGATTTGAAGTTCCTGGCACTTAAATCTTAATCTTGTAACAACAAGATTAGAAATTTATAGGATAAGCATCTCCAAGATGATTCTTATGCACATTAAAGTTCAGAATAATCCTTTAATTCCTCCAGGTTGCCCAGTCACAAGAATCATCTGAACTCTATATGAAGCACGAAATCCAGGGTTCCAGGCCATAGCAAGACAATGGAATATTTAGGGGAGGGAGCAATTATGGGCTAGCTCTTTCCTTCATAGTTCAGGAGGGTCTTTCTGGATGTTTAAATTACCCCAGCCTTTCTAGAAAGGTCTGAATAGGAAGTCAACGACAAATTACAGAGGTAGATACTTCCTGATTTATCACTCCTCAGTTGTTTGTCTTTTTCAAATGACTCTACAAAAACCCCTAATGCCATTAGAGTCACAATTAATTAATAGTTTTCTCTCTTCAAGGCATAAGGTTATCATTGTTTGCCAACACAGTACCACAAGAAATTGTCACTCTCTGAAGGAAGACATCAACCCTCCACCATGCCCTGAGTCTTTAAGGGGTTAAGAATTGGTCCCATCCACCTATGGAGAATGAGAGAATTCCAGTTCAGATTTGGTCAGAAGCACTTACCAATAACATCTACCCTCTTCTTTACACCACTGTTTTTTGTTTACCCCAGCCTTCTTGTTGCCCTGGTTGTCTGTGGTGTCTACAGGAACCATCTGCTTGCTCAAGGGTGATTCCTCCCTTGGGCTTCTTGGAAGATTTGGAAGATCCTGTTGGCTAAATCTGCTTTGTGGTGAATTAGGTGTCATGATCATGAAAGTTTGGGGTATGCTGTAGGATCATGGGTAAGACTTGCAGCTGAAGACGGGCCCACTGTTAATGAATCTGTCAAATGAATATATTAGGGCATACTTGGCCAGGCTGCTATGAGAATGAAACAAATGGCATCAAGAATCTGGCATGTGTCTGGAACAACTGTGACAAGAAATGACCCCAACGCTTTCACAACTGCTTGAACTGGGTTTCTCTGTGAGTATCAGAGTGCTTTGCAGACAACAAGAGCAATAGGACTGGACTCAGAGAGGGCCTCCCAAGAGCATGTCACGTGCTCATAGCCATTCCACCATCCATCTGTACCTCTGTGGAGCCTAGGGCTTCAAGTAGCAGACAGCAGAGACCAAATGTCTGCAGTGTGAAAGACGTCTTCATGAGAAAGTACTAATTCCAGCCACACCCACTCTTTTTTACGTCCCTTTACAATTCTGGAAGTCTTACCCCAACAGTTTGAAGCTCGGACTTTGGAGTGGACTGGATTAAGCTTTATCATTGCTCTTTGCTCTATTATCTGGGGCAAGGTCCTCACTCTTGCAGTGGCTCAGTTTCCTCATAAGTAAAATGGAGATGATAGTATAAGGACATCATAGAGTGGTCATGTGCATCTAGTGGAGAACTGTGTGCCAAGTGCTCAGAACAGTGTGTAGTACTTTTAATAAAAGACTTAGATGTCTTTGTTGCCATCATCTCCCCATTTTACAGGCAAGAAAGCTAAGAATCTTGGGATGTTCAAATCACTTAGTTGTTGCCATGAAACAAATGAGTCAGGAGAACTGTCTCGGCCACTGAACCATATCCTTGGGTATTTGTCCATACTTTTTAACTTCTTATTGGGTCTTGGAGAAGGTAGTCAAGCCAGAAAGGAACCTCGGATGCCTTAACCCTGAGAAGCCTATAAACTCTTCTCTCTTTTTCCTGTCTTCTCTACCCCATCACCCCCTCAACACACACACACACACACACAGGTCTTTAAACACACACAAATGTGCACACACTCATCACAGGTCCTCATACACACAAATGCAAACACACTCACACACATGCACATGCATACACAGTACAAACACACACATACACACTCACACACTCACTCACAGATCCTCATACACACACAAATGCACACACACCATGCACTCACACACAACACTCATGCATACACAGTACAAACACACACACACACTCATACACTCACTCACAGGTCCTCATACATACACAAATACACAACGCTCATCATAGGTCCACATACACACACCCTCACACACATACACATGCATACACAGTACACATACACACACACATACACCACTGAAGTTGATCTTCTCACACTCCATCAGAGACAGGATGCCCCACTACCATTGAAGAAATGACCTTTGGTAAGCACCCATAGTCTCAACACAGCTTTATTAAAAATTAAGTCGCAAATTATAACACTCACTGGGGAAGACTTGCTTTCCTCCCAATTACAGTTAATAGAAGAAAATTAATGTAGCAATTACTGTGAGTACTCTTACCGCCCCTTGTAATATGTGCCGGGCCAGGGCTCCCATTCGGATCGCAGGAGAACCAGAGCCTGGAGCTTAATAAAGTTTTGCTTTTCCTGTGTTTAAACTCCTGGGCCATAACTTACTTAAGAAACACACAAAAAAGAGATTATTTAACATTTTAGAGGTTCCCATGAGCCATAAATCATTTTCACACATGCCATATTTGTTGAAAAGGACAGAATACATTCAATTTTACAGTATATTAAACTTCATCTAATTTGAACGTAAGAACAGACCAGCAAAATAAATGACCAATTTCTGAAGCAGAAATTACCATTTGGTTGGTGTCATTACAGAGCTGCTGGTATTTTATCATGTTCTTAACATAATATTGCTTGTCTAGCGATGCATAGTTATAATGCTATTCCAAATTAGAAGGTGGGGAAAGAGAAGTGCACGCAGTTTTTTTTAATAGGCGTCATTTGTCAGATGTTATTCTGAGGGCTTTGTGTTGATGATAATATGCAGATTAAAGGAGAAGTACAGAGGGGAGAGAGGGCTGCCTCAGAGAAAAAAGGAGTCCCCAGTCCTTAGCTGAACAGTGCCTTAGCTGTCCAGAAGAGAGGGGTGGCCAGGTGGCCTCAGTCCCTGGGCACAGATAACAGTAATTAATTTGCACTGAAGACTTCCAGGCAAAGGGAGATTGTGCAGTTCAACAGAAAGAAAAATGTCACCTAGCATCCCAATGTGGGGGGCTCTGCCTGCACAGTAACAATTGCAGTAACCACACTGGCTGAGTGCTTTGTCATTTACAAAATGCCCTCACATCCATTATCACGTGGGGTGTGCAAAGAAACTCCCAATTAAGCCTCTGTTAGAGAGGCGAGGACAAGGCTTGCAGGGAAAAGGGACTTTGTTGGAATGGTCAAAGCGGGGAAATAACCAAGTAGAGACACACAGTCACATCGGTTCTCCCTTGTCTATTAATCTAGTTATTCATTCAAGACATAGCAACTGAAGGCCAGGAAATGGTTTGGTGGGTTTGGCACACAGGTGTAAGTTCTGGTGTCCAGATCCCCAAAATCCACGTTAACACTAGACACCCGACATGCAATCCTAGCACTTGGGAGGCTGAGATGGGATCCAAGGAGCAAGCTGCTTATCTAGGCTAGTCATGAGTTCCAGGCTCAGCAAGAGACCCTGCCTCAATCCAGATGGTGGATGCAGAACTATGAAGGATGATGCTTGTGCACTCGTCCATGCAAACATACGTGCCTATACACCACATACGTAGATACCCACAGACAAAAGAAATAGTAAATGATTGCTACCAGGTGCCATGATGACCATCAGGTGCTGTGATTTATGCAGATCTTGAATCCTAACTTCCTCGAAAACCAGTGGGCAGCCAGGTAGCAGAGCTCCTGGGTTGCGTGCATGGATCCTGAAGCTCAGGAACCCAGGCTTGACTCCCTGCTGTCTCTGACATGCTGTGTGATCTGAAGCAAGCTACTTCACTTCTCTGTGCCCTCCTTCTCTCATGCTTGCAGTACCTGCAGGACAGACTTGTGAAAATGAAGTCAGCTGAGTGGTACCTGTGACAGTCAGGCTCAGCAGCTCTTTCCTACCCTAGAGCCAGCCTGTAGCCCTCCTTGTCTTCTCTGAATCATGTCACTACCACCTCTCACCTGAAGATCTATCCTGAGTCTTCGCCCTTTAATTCTGCCTAGAAAAGCTCCCATAAGTTCTTTAAAACTGACATCCAGTTTCCCTGCCAATAGTTTCTTGTGATTGCTCCAAAGTCACCTCCAACTCTGATCTCCTGCTCTCTGAAATGACATTGTGTTCTGAAATTTTCCACTTTTAGTACATATACGATGTGTGTTTGTATGGACGTGTCTGCACGAGTCGGAGCACCCACGTATGAGCATGTACAGCTAACAGCAAGCGGCTTACTCCATTGCTCCCCATCTTTCACATTGAGGCAGGGTGTCTCTCTTGAACCCAGAGCTCACTGATTCTTCTAGTCTAGCAAGATATCTTGCTCCAGGAATTCTTTCTCTGCCTCCCTGCCCCCACGGGCTGAGTCTACTGGCAGGTTTCCCCAGCCATCTGAACTCTAGTCCTCACTCTTGTGTGGCAAACGTTTTGCCTGATGAGTCAGCTCCCCAGGCTCTCTTCTCTCACATTGCAATTCTTCAGTACATGCTTCTCATTTTGAAGATGCCATTCTCTCCTCCTGGAGGCTGTTATGTTTCAACTTAGGGATCCTATGCTCTGGAAAATACTCTGTAAGGTGGAGGGGCACATGGCTGGTGCATGGCCAAGCTGTGCCAAGCCAAATCAGGGCTCCACACAAGCCTCAGATTTATACCCTATGCTCATGGTTGTGGGACCAACCTCCCAGATCCCATAAATCACTGTGCTGTAATCTTGCTTCTGAGCTTGGGAGCCTCCTAAGCTCATAGCACTTTGTAGAGAAGCTGCCAGAATTAGGCATAAATCTGCTTCTTGATTGAATAAGCAAACACCCCACTGCTTGAAATGATTTACTAAATTACAATGCTCAGTGACAGACAGACGTGGGCAATTCAGAGCCTGGGTCTGCTTAGCAATTGGAAAACTTTACTAAGTATGGTTTACTCTGCCTCTGTCCCTCTCTACTCTCACCTGTGAATTCTCTACATCCATTCGCCCATTTAATAAACACTCATAGAGTCCCCATACAGAGACAGGGCAGACACTTACATGTGAATTATTTTGTTTACATTCTATTTATACAATAACTTTAGGAAGTTAGAACCAGTCTTGTCCTATTTTTCCGATGAAAGTACTGATTATCAGAGAAATTAAGAAGCTTAGTATCTCACTGTTAATAGGTGGAAGAGCTCAAATTCACCCTTGAAATGATCTGCCAATGGCCCCAAAATCTGTCTGATGAAGAGCAGAGCCTCTGTTGTCATAGTCTCTTCTTTGTCTAAGAACACCTGGATCATGATTAATAAAAACTCAGGGTCAGAAATTGGGGTTCAAACTGAAGATCTGAAAAGCAAAGCAATTAGCTCTTACCTTGATCTCAGTCTGAAATGGCGATCCTGTCTCCCGGAATCCCAGAATGAAACCGTCTGTTGAGAGCTGTTTCCTCCCATTTTACAGTCCTCTCTAGGGCTGGGATTAAAAGGCATGCATCACCTGATTTCTATGGCAACTAGTGTGGCTTCTGGGGTTAAAGGAGCATGTCATTGTAATTACTGGGATTAAAGGTATGTGTTGCCATAACCTGGTCTGTAAGGCTGACTGACCAGTGGGGCTGTTTTACTCTCAGATCTTCAGGAAGTGTTTATTAAAATACAATTGAAGTGCCACTACATTTCCCCCTTTCGTCTAAAATAAAAAGAAGGCTATAACTAATATAAGAAAACAATATACAATAAATACAATGACTATATGCAACATATGCAGGCAATCAAACATCAACAATGTCTAGTCCATTTGCATTTGACAAATTCAGAGAAAATATTT
>LOJH01002794.1:2907-23155 GCA_001685095.1 Ellobius talpinus
AGCTGAAGGTTCTATGGTGATATGCAAGATATTCATCAGTGTGGCTATAGTTTTATGGAGGAAGTGAATCTTAGAGATCTGTTGTTATGGTATAGTTTTAATAATTAGACTTTATGTATATTAGGGCTTCATTTAAAGTTAAATGTAATATGTGAATATGTGTTATATAACTTAACATTAGGTTAGTAGTTATAATGGTATTATTACCTAGAATATTGTCTCACATTTAAAGAGCAAGATTCACATCTTTTTGACAAGGTTTCTCTGTGCCTTTACTGTCTTGGAACTTGCTCTGTAGATAAGGCTGCCTCCCAACTGCCGGGATTAAAGGTGTGTGCCACTGTGCCCAGCAGGATTCATTTATCTTATTGTGAAGTTCTGTTGACTTTCAGGTAGAGTGATAGTTAGATTGTGTAATTCTTGCCATGTGGAGTTTAATTTGTGTAGTCCCAAATAAGTAGGGAGTGGGGAAAAACCTGTAGCTAGTTCTCTCCCACCTTCTTTGTTCTGAAAGGATTGAGGATGGTGAGGATTTGTCATTTTTTTCCTGCTATTTTTTTTGTTTGGTTGGTTTGGTTCTGTTTTGTTTTCTCTGTTAGTGATTCTTAGATTTTTTTATTAATTAGTGTTTACCTTCATTTCCTTTACTTATCAGCCCTTGTTTTTATTACTCATCTCCTTTAGTTAAATTGTGTTTCCTGACTTTGTACACAGTTCTGAGAGATGGACCTAAAAAGCCTTGGTACTTTTCTATAGGTTTTACATCTCTCACAGGTGAGCAAATACTCTTGGTTGGGTAATTATAATTGCTCATTTGATTCAGCCTAAGGAACCTGGTCAGCATTTCTTACTGCCTGGTGGTCAAGTTCAAAAACTTCATACTCTTGGCAGATGTTATCTGGAGTTTAGTCTTTCTTTATTAAGCAAAATGGTTTCCTTCTCCTGCTAAGCTAATGTAGGTGGTAGGAGTGGCTGTCTAACAGTTGTTTGTTTTAAGTCACACCTCGTGTGTGTGTGTGTGTGTGTGTGTGTGTGTGTAGCAGTTCTTAAATAGGTATAGAGGGAGACATGATAATCTTCTTGAAGATGGCCTGAATTAAGGCAGTAGTGGTAGAATGAAAGTGGGAAATGCCTTTGACCTTGAAGAGTGAGGAAAGAAAAATTCATGGCATTTGTAATACACAGCCATGAAAAATGCCCTCCTTTAGTGTAGGAAGAAGGTGAGCACCAAAGTATGATGCCTTGTGGACTACGTGAGCAGAGGAGCAGCCTACATTGTAAGTCTGGTCATTTTTAATTCTCAGAGTGGGCACAGTTCTCAACTCAAGCATCTCGATCTCCAGAAGGCTCTTACTAAAGGGTTTAAAGAATTCCACAGTGAGCTTTTGAATACACCTCTGAAGAGTTTCTCAACCGCTGTACTGTGTCCCTCTTAAGCCCATAGCTGCCTACTAGTTCTGCCACTGTTTGGCCAGTTCTTATTCTATTATGGGACAGTGTTGAGTATTTTATATAAAATACATAATTATAAAAGTTTTCCTTTATTTAGTGTAAAAATGCTACTTAATGAATAACAACCTACCCAGTCTAGAAATAAAATGAAGTGTACTAGACTAATATAGCAGACTTGGCTAGGACTTTTTTTATCAACCATGCTAGAATCTGTTGGCTGAAGTTCTGAAGAGGACAATTCCACCTGTAGTGCTGATGAGCAGTTTCGGTCATGAAACCAGCATTGTGGCCTTCAGAAACAGAATATGTATTTATTTATTGAGGAAAGGTCTCTGTCTGACCTCAAGCTTGCAATGTTGGCATGATTGCGTTTAATTCCTGGCTCTTGCCTTCAGCCCCAGAGTTAGATTGCTAATATGTACCATCACAGCCTAACCTTTAGGGTGTAAAGCATGATTTATTTCAAGTTTATAAAAACTGGGAAGAGTAAGATTCAGATGAAACACATGCTGATAGTGTCTCATTTATTTTATTTCTGTCCATATTCCATAGATTTTAAATAAATAATTTTAACACAAGTATGATAGCCTTTTCAATTTTAGGTAGAAAAATAATTTTAAAAGAGCAGATAGTTAGACTGTATCGTATATTATTGTGTAGGTCTAGAAGTCACAGCTTTTTTCCAGCAGGTGATAACCTAGTATTATGAATGCAGTTCATTTTTACTATAAAAATTCTGAGGGCAACACAACTTAATACATTCTTATTCACCTTTATAAAGTCTGTACTGCTATTTGTAACTAAGTCTTAACTGGCTTACTAATAATCTAAAATAGTAATTCTTCAACTGTTATTAGTTATTAGTTAGAAGCTGTTTGGCATCTTCAGCTGTATTCACAAATGCTGCATAACAAATAAAAATCAGGTTTATTCGCGGCATTACTGTCAATCCTTTTAGAAGTAGTAGATGATTCCATCATTTTAATGGTAATAAATGATAGTGAGAAAACAAATAGAAAACTCCAATCTCACTTTTTAGTTTTGTGTTATAAGTGTGCGACACAGTGGTAACTTGCCTAGCATATGTCAGGTTTGGGATTCCTACGATGGCCAAAAGTAGTCAGGAAAACTCACTTTAGAAAGTAGAGTCAAGTGAGAGTTATGTAGTAAGATCATATTTTAATTATCATTAACATTTAATTCATTATTCTAGACTCTAGGATTCCTTTGTAGTAGTAATCATTTAGTCTTGTTTTTAACTTGTTATTGAAGACCATATCATATCTGTAAAAGAAATGCCCATTGAAGATTTACTAGATTGACACAAAGAGGAAATGAAAGAAGTCAAGAAATACATGACAATGTATTGGGATTATCACAAAGCTAGGCTTAGTAACAGTTTAAGTTTTTATTTATAAAGTTAAACTTTTATCTTAGAAACTAGAACTATTTACAGATAAAGTCGTTACCAGACCTGTAGTTTCACATTATAAAAAATTAAATCTTTTCCATAGTATTGATTATTAAAGTTTAGGTTTCAGGGTTACTGAGGGGACAGTCTAGTCCTTGTTTGCCTTGGCCAACATTAGAGAAGGGTGGCATATTACTTCTGTTTGCTGTGCCACTGCACGTGGAACAGAATGATTACGAGGTTTTGACCCATCTTAGGAAGGCATGGCAGCAGACCAGTGAGGCCATGGGGGTGGGGCGAGTACATGCTATTTCTTGGCTTGCTTTCTCCTTCTGTCATGTGTATTCAGTTGGGGGCCCCCAACCTACTGGATGTTGCTGCTCATTTAGTATGGTTCTTTCCTATCCCGGTCTGGAAATGCCCTCATAGGTATGCCCAGAATGTCTCTCCTAAATCATTCTAAATCCAGTGACATTGACAGTGAAGATTAACAATCACAGTGGTTTTTCAAAATGAGTTGGACCAGAGAGATGCTTCATTTACCCAAAAAGCGGTAGGTTACGTATTGTACATCTTAACCTTTTTTGTTAGTGGTACATTTCCTTGCCCATTTATTCCTGTTGTATCCTTTTCATTCTTGCATTTAATGCCGTATCATTACCTTTTATGAAGTTACAGTTATATGTAATTTATTGGTCTGCATTGATGCTATAACAAAATACCACAAAACAGGTAGTTTATAGAACAATTTATTCTCTCATTGTTCTGGACCTGAAAAATCTAAAATCAAAGTGCTAGCAGGGCTTGTTCCTTCTGGAGAAACAGAATAAATCTATTTCTTCTAGTGTATAGCAGCTACTGACAATCCTTAAGATTCCTTGACACCAGTTTCTGCCTGTACAAATAACATGGCATGGTGTGCTCACTCTTCTCCATTTATAAGGACACCAGTCATATTGCATTAGGGCCAGCCCTAATGACCTTATTTTATCTTGGTTATATTTGTAAAGACCTCCTTTCTGAGTAGGATTGCCTTCGCAGATATGAGAGTTAGGATTGCAAGGTAGCTTTCTGGAGGACACAGTTCTAGTTAACATCAGTATGTATTTTGACTTTCAAAAGAAAGGTTCAGTAATGTAATAAACATTCAAATGTGTCCTTTTCAGTATTTATATCGAATAAGTTGTAAGGAAGAAAACTAGGACACACGCATCAAAAGTACTATGTGGGTAGATAACTGCCAGCTGCCCTCCAGGCAGTTGTTACAAGCTACATTTTCCTCAGCACCGGGTATTTAAAAAATGTCTTACTGGTGAAAGAGTCTCATTGTTTTATTTGTAGTTTTTGTGAAAGTGAACATCTATCTGTTGAGCATGCATATTGTTCTTAGGCCATTTGTTTTTCTCTTAGTGACTTGGAAGAAGTATTGGATAATAGCTCATATCATACTATTTTGGAAACTTGTTTACCTTTTGCTAAAATTATCTTGATGCTTGTGGTCACTGTATAAATCTTAAATTTTCCTATGAGTATTATCTTATTACATTCTCCCCTTTTCAAAAGCTTTAGTTTTATTTGGTTCAAGGTTGGGGAGTGATGGGCATGGGCTCCAGGAAGCTTACAAAGTTGTGTAGTGGCAGGAGAGACTCAGGCATCAGCTGACTGCTCCAGAGTCCAGACTTCTGGTAGTACTTGCGGATGTGCTTCTTAGACTTCCCCAGGGACAGCTGGGGCCTGGACAACTCTGTCTTCCTAATAAGCTTCATGTCCTCATCTGGAAGTGGCCCTTGTGGAAATCTCAAAGATGAGAGATCCTTAGGGCAGAACCCAGGACAAGAAGATCCAGAAAGCTCTGGTTCTTGTTATTCTTCCCCGGGATCACTCCCATGGCCTCAGTTTTACCACTCAATCTAGAGGATGTTTCTGTTTCTCCTGAACAGCACAGCTATGGAGCTGGTTTTGCATCTTGTATAGGCAATCTTGAGCCATCTTTTCTTCACAGGAGTTTAGGAGGAAGGGCCCTATCCGTCTAGAACTACATTGTCTGAAAGAAATTGTTGCCCAGAGAGAGGCAGCTGTAGGGTTCTTGAAGGTTCAAAATAACCAGGCAGTTTCCTGTAGCCTCCACCTCTCATCATGGGTGATCAGTAGTATGGGAGGTAATCACAAATAGATGGTGGTGGTGGCCTGTGCTGGGGCTGCTGCTGGAGAGAAGATTGGAAGTTTAAAAGGAGGGAGTCCCAGGTCTGTTCTGTAGAAATATTGGTGAAACAAGACCCACATCTAGGACCTTGGGTTAAATACTTGTCATATCAAGTTTATTAATTAATTAAATAGATTTATTAATTTATACTTTTTACCTTTTGGAAATGGTACTTTGAGTTTCCAGGTGTACTTAAAGCTAATTTTACATTCTCTTCTGTTTCTTTCTTTTGCCTGCTGCTTGTGTAGTACCAGTTTCAGTGAGTGTAACTTTCCAATGATGATGCAGCTGGATTAGAGTAAGGCTTTTATTACCTCCGTGTGTCCTAATACTTCATTTTGCTTGTACCTAATGCCCAGTAAAACTATGCTCTTTCTACCCAATCACCAGAAAATAGTTATTTTGATTTATAATAGCATTGGATTAGGTTAATTAGAAAGAATTGGTACTCTGAGGTTTCCTGTTGGTTTCATTTCTTGTTGCTGTGACAAAAAGCATTCTTGGGGGAAAAGAATTTATTTTAGATTACAGACCATCATAGCAGGGAAGTCAAGTCAGTAGATATATAAAACAGCTAGTCTCATATCAATTAACATAATTAAGACTATCCCAGTAGACTTGCCCACAGGCCAAACCAATCTGCACAATCTCTCATCTGGACTCTCTTCTCAAGTGATTGTGGATTGTGCCAAGTTGATAATTAAAACTCTGAATCTCCTTTACTGTTTTGTAATTTTCTTAGCCACTAGTCTTTAAGTATAAGAGTATTGCTTAGATATATTTGTTTAAATAATATTTAAGCATACATGTGTGTATACATACACTGCACTGCCCAGAGTTAACAGAGGATTCCTTCTGGTTTTTCCTAGTATGATTAGGCTCCACTTTAAGCTCTTTTCAGTGCCTTGAGTCCCATCTTTTTTTGTATATACCTACATATGCATTTTGCATTTTATCTAAAAGGAACCACTAGGCAATTTTATGAAGAGCAGATATATCTGTCTCTTGCTTTTTTAAAATTATTATTATGGGTCTTAAATGGATGAAAAGTAGGGTAGAATAACAAATTATATGTACCATGGCCATCAACAGATAGATGGCCTGTCTTGATTGCTCTGTGTCTCCCCTCACCCTTTCCTGGAGTGTTTTTTGTTTGTTTTGTTTTTGTTTTTCGAGACAGGGTTTCACTGTGTAGCAACCCTAGCTGTCCTGGACTACCTCTTGTAGACCAGGCTGACCCCAAACTCACAGAGATCCCTGCCTGCCTCTGGCTCCCAAGTGCTGGGATTAAAGGAGTGCACCAGCACCGCCTGGCTTCTGGATTGGTTAAAGACACTCTTCAGCAACATGTCTATCATCCAGTCATTCTGGTGAAAGATTTATCAAAGTTACTATCTTTCAAAGTAATCAGCTTTTAGTTCCATTGATTTTACAGTTTTGTTTTCTGCTTTACTAATTTCTGTTCTGGTTCTTTTATTTCCGTGTGCTTATGTTGCATTTTCCAGGTTTTCATAAGGTAGCAGTTCTTAAACTGATTTATGGCTTATATTCTTATTTTTCAAAGCTTCATTTGGTTCTTATTTCATGTTTTTGTAACATCTCTAACCTTATTGTAGCTTTAATATTTGGAATACAATATGATGTCCTTTACTGATTGTGTACTAAGACCAATTTTTCTTGACTTCTAATTTCTGTTGAGCTATGTTCTTGCTTTTGTTTTAGGCTTGGGAAGTTTTAGTTAATGACAACTATTCTAAAGTTTAATTAGCCTTAAATTAATCTTTATGTAACTATACAACTACACATTCACATACACTATGTACATGTGAGTTTGTGTATGGAGGTCAGAGGTCACATTGAGGTTTTTGTTTGTTTGTTTGGTTGGGTTTTTTTGGCAAGGCTTCTGACTGACGGAACCAGGGACTCACCATCTGGGCTAAGCTGGAGAGTCAGTGAGTTCTGGAGATCAGCTTGTCTTCACGCCTATAGTAGTGGGGTTACAGAGAGTGTTGGTGCTATGAGCGTTGGTGCTCATTTTTATCCTTGCTATGTAGTTGGAGACCCCGGCCCATAGAATGAAGTCTCCCATGTTTAGGGTAGATATTCTAATTTCTTTACAATTACTTATTTTGTGTTTGGGGGCGAAGAGGGACATGGTGAGTGGATGTGGAGGTGAGAGGACAATTTTAGGGGGTCTGTTTATTCTTTCTACCATGTGAGTTCCAGGGATGGACTTCAGGTCCTCAGGCTTGGCAGCAGGTGCCTTTAACCCATTAAGCCTGTTAGGCTGCCCTTTGTGAAGATTCTAAGTCTCCGCAAGTTGACAATAAAAATTAATGATCATAGTGGTCCTATTATTTTCCTACTCTGAAGAACTTTTAACATTTCTGGTAAGTCAGTCTTACTAGCAACAAATTCTCTTAATTTGTTTTGAAAAACTATTTCTCCTTTACCTTTAAAGGAAAGTTTGCCGGATATAGAATTCTAGGTTGAGGATGTTTTCCTAACATTATAAGTACTTCCATTATTTTTACTGTTTGCATTATTTCTGAAGATAGTTCATTGTAATTCTTGTCCTTATCCCACATGAGAAAACATTCTTCAGTATGAACTCTTACAATTATTTGAAGTACATTTAGGGAACTCTTACCATTTGAACCTATCTAATCATATTTTTCTATGTTTTGAGGAAGATACAGGCAACTTTGTGGGGATTTTTATCTCTTTGATTAATTTTTTCTAACTATAGTTTTATTTGTGTCTCAAAACTGTGCTCATAATACATGCCCAGCCAGTGCCCTTGAATTTGGCTGTCAGGCATCTACTGTTGGACTGTGTGGAGACCAGAATTAGTTTCATGCATGGCCTTGTACATTACCAGAGGACTCAGTGGTAGTGTAGCTCTTTAAACTGACTTGGTATTGTTCCATAAGATCTCTCAGCCCAACCTGTTCATTTCTAAAAACAAACTTCACAGAGTGCTAGGAAATAGCTTAAAGTAATCCAGAAAGTTATGTAATACACAGCTGTGAGGTTTTGGAAAGGCTCTGATAGCAGTCAAGTGACTTTTTTTTAAAAATTCCTTCTTTCACGTTAAAAACAGTGCTCAGTATTGAAGATTCACTATTGTGATAGCCATGTAGTGCCTGGTGGTAGTGATTAGCCATGTGGCTGCTAGACAGCTGAAAGGTGATAAATTCAAACTGAGATGTTCTCTGGACTCCAAGACAAAGTACAGAAAGAACATCATGATATATCATTGCACTTGATTAATGCTAATAGCATTGTAGGAACTTTGATTTTATTTAAATAAAGTTTGATAAAACTCATTTCACTTGCTCTGTTTACACAATAACTACTTAAACATTTGAAATCCCCTATTATCTGTCATTTCTACTGAGTAGTACATACTTAGGTAGGTCGCAGAGTAAAGTCAAGATCAAAGTAGTAATAACCTAAGAATTTTTATGCAGGAATAGTACTTATATTTTTATCCAAATCATATTAATAGGTTTTGTTATACATGAATTACTAAATAAATGACTACCCACACACGCACTTACTCTCAGCTGACACAATCTGGAGGCACACTTATCCATTCATTCTTTTATGGGCATTATTTCATGTCAGTGACCATGCCACTAACAAAGGTCATAATTATCATGTGGCCCTAATGCTTCCTGGGGAAAACATTAAGTCCACACATTCTAACAGTGTTGTGTTGTAGGGAAGTATACGTGCGTGTTTGGCAGGGAGGGGGGTTTGGTGAAAGCTGTTTTTGAACCTGTAATTCTCCTGCCTCAGCCTTCCAAGTTGTCGGGATTACTGTCATGTAGCACTGTATGACAGGCATTGGTTATTTATCTTACGATGATAATTTCCAAGAAATAGGGCTGCCTAGTTAAAGGAAAAGAACTTTTAAAATTTGACTTTACATTGCCAAATTGTGCTGCATGATAAGTTGTGCCTCTTACAATGACATTCTACTATGTGCTTTGTAGTTCTTGATAGTTCCTAAGCCACATACAATAGCAAGCAAATGTAAGGACCAATTTTCTTTTATTGTATGTAAATGGTGTGCATTTTAAAATATTTCATTAAATGCCAAAAATGCTTTTTGTGAGCATTCTTAGAGATACCTAATTTTCAAATGAAATGAACAAATGAGGTGTATATAGCAATATACTTTCAATCAAGTTTGTACATATTTTTGATAAGTGAGGAGTTATGTTTCTTTCCTAAAAAGGAAATAAAAATAGGTTAATATATTCTTAAATGGAACTTCTCTTTAGTTACTTTGAAACAGGGTGTATTAAACAAAGAAATGATCAGTGTTCTGTGATTTGCTGCTCATTTTAAAAGTTAAGTTGTACAGGTTGGCTATGGTGGTACTACTTTTAATCCCAGCACTCAGGAGGCAGAGGCAGGCAGATCTCTCTGAGTTTGAGGTGACACTGGTTTATATAGCAAGTTCTAGGATAGCCAGAGCTAAATAGAAAGACCTTGTCTCCAAAGAACAAAAGACAATTTAAAAAAAGACAAAAGTGGGGCCTGAGAAGATATGGCTCAACATCAGGACTGGAGTTCAGTTTTGGATCCCCACTGTTCTTGTGTTTATTTGTTTGTTTTTACTCTTTAGGGGCCCACCACCCAGCACCCAAATAAATACAAGGAGACTTATTCTGGTTTAGGAATATCTGGTCTTAGGTTGGCTTCTTTTTAGCCATCTTTGCTAACTTAAATTATCTGGTTTCTCTTTAACTGTGCTTTGCCCCTGGGCTTTATACCTTTCTTTATTCTGTGTATCTTTATTTCCTTCTTATTCTGTGGCTGACTGGGTGGCTGGCCCCTGGGGTCTTTCCTCCTCTTCTAACTCCCTGCTCCCTTCCCTAGATTTCTCCTTGTATGTATTCTCTCTGTTCACCATCCCTGCCTGTTTCTCCTGCCTAGCTACTGGCTGTTCAGTATTTTTATTAGACCAATCAGGTGTTTTAGGCAGGCAGTGTAATACAGCTTTTCAGAGTTAAACAAATGCAACATAAAAGAATGCAACATATCTTTGTATCATTAAAGAAATACTCCACAACATAAATGAATGTACCACATCTTAAACTAATATTCCACAACACCCCACTACTCACATAAAAGGTGGGCTGGATTATCAGTAATCCCATCTCTAGGGTGTGTCTGTGTGTGGTTGGTGGAGGTGATAGAAGTGAGGGATGGAAACAGGAGAAACACGATCCCCAAGGCAAACTGGCTAGCTAGACTAGCTGAACCAGTAAGCTCAGGGTGCACTGAATGACTCTGCCTCCTTAAATATAATAGAAAAGGATTGAAGAAGGCACCTAATGCCAACTTCTGGTGTCCATGTGCACACATATGCAAACATGCATACTGCACACATGCAAAAATTTATTTTAAGGTATAATTTACATAAGGTAAATATGCAGATGTTAAATATTAAGTTTGACAAGTGATATACTATGTAACTATTCCCTTCAAAATAAGCTTGAGTAATGCTTCAAATAGTGTTTCTGTTCAGTTTTCTTTTTCTGTCATTATCACTTCGTTTGTCTGCTTAGACATTTTTCATTCAGCATATTTTGAAATTGTTACTACCTACGTTTTCATTCTTTGCTCAGCAGTATTTTGTTGATGATTTACTATGATATGTTTATTCTCATATTTAAATCATTTATAATTTTGAATTTGATGCTTACAGTGTTTTTGACTGTCCAGAAGAGGCTGCCATAATTGTTACACTCTTCTGTTTATGTGCATCTTCTGTTTGCAGTGAGTACCTGAAAGAATTGTGTTCTCAAAGGGTAGATGTGAATTTATCTTTATAAAGAACTGTTAGCCAGTGGCCTTGCCAATTTTGACTTTTCAGTGACTTTAAGTTAATTTGTCTTCAACATTTGGTATGTGCTGTGATTTGGTTGCTGATAATGAATGTGGGATGGTCTCAAGTGACTCTTAATTGTACTCCCTTGAGGACTACTGATGTTGAATACCCTGTCATATGACTGTTGGCCATTTTGTTCTTTATTGGTTGGCTTATCTGCTGTTTGTAATGCTTTCTAGCTATTCCTTGTGTATTTGAGCATATGGCAGCACTTAGAAATGTGAACTTCTACAGTGTCTTACCTGGGTTGTCCCAGTGAGGTCTTTTAGTTGACTATTTATTTTAATTATCATAAAGACTATTTTTATTGCTAAGAGAACTTGGCCTGTGCTGGACTCACAATGACAGTTTACTAGAAGTTTTGTGAGCCTGAACTTTTCTGTTTAGTCTTATGATTCACCTTTTTCTTTTCATAGAGAGTAAAGGAAAAGAATCCTGTGGGGTTCAAGTTATTTCTGTTTGCTAATTCATTCAGTACAGCACAGTTTGTTAAGGTTTCCTTCACTGAATTGTCTTGGAACCTCTTCTCTCACTTAATGGACTTAATTAGTTCTATTAATTTGTGTTTTATAATTTTTTGTTAGTATAGTATTGATTTGATCATTGCATACTTACCCAAAATCTTAAAATTAGATATGGTAAGTCAGCTATCTAAGGTTGTCTTAACAGTTCTAGGTGATTTGAGCATCCATCTAAAATTTAAAATTCCTCTCTTGGACTTTTTCAGAAGCTGGTAGTTTGATTGATGTTGTGATAATTTACTCATCAATTGAGGAGAGCAACTATTATAAGAACAAGTCTTCTAATTTATAAACATAGTATCTCAGTATTTACTTTTAATAATTGTTGATTGTTGGTGTAGGTAGTATTTATTTTTTTTCACGGATATAAAATACTGTACAGTTTATTGTATGTGTATCCTTTAACCTAACTAAATTGAATATTTAGTTCTAGGGTCTACCAGAGTGGTTTAGTGGTTAAGAGTGCTTGCAGATCTTGAAGGGGGCCTAAGTTCAAGTCTCAGCATCAGGGGATCCTAAAAATACACACTAAAAATAATTAGTTATAGTAGGTTTTATGTTATTAATCCACATAACCATATCTTCTGTGAAGAGTGCAATCTTCCTTTTCTGATCTTTGTGACTTTCATTTATCATTCTTACTGGACTTGTAATAAGAATACAGTTGGTAGAAGCACACTTTATTGGTATAAATGGCCAAAACAGGGTATTGCGTGAATTCTAATTGGTCTTAATAATAAAAACTCAGAGTCTTAGGGAGTGAAAGCTGAAAGATCAGAGAAGCTGAGCAGCCAGCCACTAGTTCTAAAATCCTCAGCCCCGGTGGAGTACCTGTCACTACTAGTCCTCAGATTGAATGTCTGTCTTCTCTACAAAACCTCACATTGAATCCTGAACTCCTGTCTTCTCCCACGTTACATTCCTCTCTTCGCTTAGCCATATCACTTTCCATCTCCACCTCCCTAGTGCTGGGATTAAGGGTGTGAGCCACCACCACCACTCTGTTTCTCTTTTAGACTGATTCAGTCTCAAGTAGCCCAGGGTGGCCTTGAATGCACAGAGATCCATCTGCCTCTGTCTCCCAAATGCTGGGGTTAAAGGTGTGTACCACCACTGCCTGGCCTCTATGGCTGACTAGTGTGGCAAGCTCCGCACTGTGATCATCAGGCAAGCTTGACCTACAGGCCTAGAATATTTGACATACTTTTCTATGAAGCAGGATTTTTGAAGGACTCTCTTGCCTTGTCTTGGCAAGGTTTGGCAGTCACTCTCATTTGTGTTCTGCTTCAGTTTGGATAACATAGTGTCAGGAGTTGAGGCTAGGACATTTTCTTCCCCAATGGCTGGCTTTTGGCACAAAGAAAGTAAACTCCATGCGGAGTTTTTTGATGCCCATCACTTTTCTATAGTAGATTGTTGCTGCCAGGAGCATGCATGTCTCATTGTCATAAAAAAGAGCCTGTGTTATTAAAACATCTTAGATGCCATATTTTGTATGTCTCTGAAGTGTTTGAAGACAGCCTGTCTATCTAAACTATATCTGTTTGACCTTGAAAACATACCTAATATGACTACAAGTTTGATTGTAATAGGTGACTAATTGCTAACCTGCATTTCTTTACTTTCCTAAATAGTTTATAATAACTTTCAAGAACTAGAAATTGGCATGACATTGTTAAATGAGCTGTATAGGTACAATACCTTGAACAGGAGCAGAAATGTATGTAGAGTATGTTCTAATACAAATAACCTTAAATCAATATACAAAATATAAATAGCCTTATCAATATGCAAAAATCCATATCAATGTAAAATATTTAAAACAAGTAGTTGCTTTCTTGTTTTAAAAGTAAATTCAATAATCTACCCTTAGCCTATAATATCTATATCCTTTTTTTTCTTTTCAAACCAAGAACCCTGAATCTAAACTCCTTTGTTCAGCTTTTTTCCTGACCATTACTAATAACAACTTGTAACCAACCACACTAAACAATCATATATCCATAACCCATTGAACAACCAAAAACCACCCACCCTACGTCTTGGGAATGTGGGCATCATGTTTTTAAATTTATTTCGTGCTGTTTGGGGTGGTGGCATCTTGAGAGAATTCTGAAAGAAAAATTTTGGGTTAATTGTCAAGTTCTAGGAGAGGTAGCTGTATCATTTGTTGTCCAGTCTCTGCATAATGGGAAAGTGCAGGGCTTATCTCAAGTCCTGGCTAGTCTAGTCTGTGAGGCCTGACCATCTCAGGTAGCCAGCTCAAAATTGTTCTGAGCAGCTTGTAGTCCAAAGCCAATCATTAGGTGGTGTTTGTTACTTTAGTGTCATTGTCATAGTTCTGGTGGAATCATCGTTGTGGGATCCCATCATCTTTTTGGAGACTTTAGAGATTACATTAGGTCAGATTATTCCTTTTCTTGGTAATTTCTTCTGAGTAGTTCTCCCTTCTTGGCAGTTTATTTTTCCAAAGGTCTTTAAATTCCTCAAGATGATGAATTTTATTTTCCTGAAAAGACAAAAACAAAACTTTCCCCAACCCTGACTTTAGGGAGTTTCCTTTTGGCAAATTTTATCTGATCAAATAAAAAGCATTTGTGAGTTTTATAAGTTAGTTTAGATTGAATGGTCACCCTGTTTGGTGAATCATCACCTCTTCTAATCAAGAGGTCTCTCTTGTTCAAGTTTAATCTTTATCAGTTTTGATTTATGGTTTCTCTTGAAACTTCAGTTTTATTTTTTAAAGCTATTCTAATTTCCTCCATCAAGTTGAGGAAACTCTCTTGTTATGAGTAGATGTTAAATTTTGTCCCATCATTTTCTTGTCATTACTGAGATGACAATACTATTTTTTCTTTGTTCTTTAGTTGTTAATGTGAAGACTTTTAAAATGCTGAGGCAGCTTGTATTCCTGGGTAAATAAACCTTACATGGTTATGATTGTTACTGTTTTCTGTGTTGTGTAGAATTGTGGTCTCTATTGTGAGTCAGTTTGGCTTTCAGATTTATTCTCTTCAGTTGGTATTTATATCTATGGCTGAGAAGATTAATAAACGTGTTTTATTTTCCTCTTGTATGAAACCAGTTCCTAAAAAATATACATTTAGTGTCTCATAATGATACAAATATTCTGTTCCAACCAGTTGTTAATAATTTTATTTGGGATTCTGTAGAGAAGAAAGTCATAAGATATTTCAAAGAAGTAGTTTCATTTTCTTTTTTAGAAATACAACAAAGTAAATTAAAAGCAATGCTTCCTAAGTGTGAACAGGACATAATCTCATGTTCTGCATTGACACGTTCTGTACCTGGGTATGTCTCCTCAGTGGCAGTGCACTTCCCTAACAGGCCTGAGATCTTAGGTCCAGTACCCAGCACCACTTAAAGAAAATAAAAATGACATGGTTTTCAGTTAGTTCATTTTATTCCTTTAAACACATTTTTAAAATCAAATACAATACCTGTTGTGTTTTTGAACATGAATTTGTGTATTAATAAATAACAGGCAAGAGGAAATCATGAATTACAATAAACTGGAAGTAGAGTTACTCTGGAGGAGCTATTAAGATACCTCTGGCCAAAGGAAGGGGAGATTTCAGGTCTTGCTGTAAGTGGTATACAGTTCAGGGGAGAACTGAAATCTTCTAATCCCCTTTTAGAAAGTAGGACAATAAATATTTTCTGTGTTGGTGTAGAACAGTGCTCAGCATTGTGGGCTCCATGATGAGGCAGTTTGAATGTCAGATCCACTCCCTTTTGTTGTTTACTACACATCTGTTTTAATTTCTTGTGTGACATTTGCTCTTTCTAGAGTTGCTCGTTAAATACGAAATGCAAGTAAACTTAAGCAGCATAGACAGGCTGCAAAGGCATTTTCTGGTTTCTTTCAATTCAGAAGTAAAAGAATGTGTGTACTTTAGGAAGTCTTTAAGAAGTATAGTGTTAGATAAGGTAATTTTTTAAACAAATAATGAAACTGACTTTGACTGGCTTAATCAAAAAAGGAATTTATTGGTCTCCAGAGGATTTCATGGAATCCAAAACAGAGGAAGAGTAAATCTTCAGCACCAGGAGAAGGCTGGGATGCTCTGAATCAAACAGCAGGGATCAGCAGAGCCTTCACCAGCTCCCTACATCACTTTCCACAACCCATCACTGCTAGAATAAGTTCCTAGGAGGTGAACTGAGTTGAATGGAAAGAAAGAAAAGGAGTGAAGAGAGCAAATCCTTGTCTTTATTCAGTGCCATTAACGATTCTCTTATTTTGTTATTTTGCTCCGGTTAACCTCACTTCTCTGTTTTCCTTCCACTCTGTTTATATGGAAGTCCAACAAATTAAACATGGTTATGCATATAACACATAGGTACCTGTCTGAGAGAGTTAGAGAACATAAAATGACAAATACAGAATCAGAATACAAAGCCAGTTAGGTGCTGGTTAAATCAAACTTAAGAGTTGAAAATACATAGCCTTCTTTATAGATGAGCCTTTCCCCGTAGAAGACAAAGCTTGCTTGTGACTGGATGCCTCTGTGGTTACATAGCATGGCATTAAGGAATCCTCACTTTTAATTTCTAAACGTGGCTTAAAAGCTATGTAAAATTTTCCTAGATTGCAGTTAGAAATATGGTCTTTTCAAGACTGATATGATGTGACTGACTTGAATGGACCATTAAGTTTTAGAAATCTAAAACATCCAACTGATTTAAAAGCAAAAATAGGTATTTAAAAATTAGCCAAATATCTTTTCTGTTAGTCTGCATTTCTCAACTGTTCCTTCCCTCTTTAGACACGTGCACAGACAAAAGGAGTAGGTAGGTGGCACCCGGAACTAGGTGTTTCACCTTTATGCTTGCTTACTTAGGGCAAATGAGAATGACTTACTTTCTTTCATCCTCTGTACATTTGTTAGCATACTCTTGTCCTTTGTTTTACATCTTTCTTTCTTCACATAACCACCTTTATCCTAAATAATCTTCTCTCTTCTTTCCTTCCATCCTTTAAAGCCACTGTATAATATTTTGTTGTATAGCTAAACTGGTTTGTTTGATGGATTAAGCAAATATTTTTTTCTCCGTGATAGAGAAAATTTCTTTTGTATATATAATCTTGGATAATTTTAAGGTTTAAAGATTTAAATTAATGTAAGGTTTTAAATCCCTAATGATCTAAAATGGGTTACTCTATATTTACCCTTACTTAAATACACCAAATACTTCATTGAACTCATTTTAACACTTAAGTGATAGGACTACATTGTCTATGTACACACTTGGATACTATCCATTTTATGCAATATTTACTTGGTCCAAAGTCCTTTTTTATTGTAGGACACAAACTATCTTACAATGGTGTTTCTTGTAAAGAATGGATGCATTCTTTTTAGACCATGATGAATGGCTTTCTAGGGTTCTTGGTGACCAGTTGCAACCCTTTTTTATATATACTGTATGTTACTTTGCTTCTATAACATTTCTCATCCCTTACAAACTTCAGTTTTTGTGTTTTGTGGTTTTGCACCCAACTATAAAAAAGTATTATTGGAGCATGATTGCCTGTATTTTCTGAAGTTCAGACATGGCTGTAAGGTGGAGGAAGCTCTTGATTGTGTCTTCCTTGTTCCCAGAAATCACTAGTGTCTGTCCCTGGTGTGAAAACCCTGACTGTACCAGTGGTCATCATTTTTTCCCCAAGTGAAATTAGTTTTCTTTCTGAGCATGTTTATTTCCCTGTGATAGCTCTTTGTCTCATCTATTTCTTGATATTTCCTACCCACTAAAAATTTAGCCTAACTTTAACTCTCTTTCTAACAAACCAATCCCCTGGAAAAGATTCAATAAAAGAACTTTCACTTCTATTTTCTTTCTCTCTTGCTCACTTTTGCTCTCTAGGTTTGTTGAGGATGCAGCAAGAAAGTAGCGGTAAAGACACAGCAAAACTGCCTCTGAGAGAGGATGGGTGGAAACTATCCTCTTTTGGTTAGGAGAGCCCACCAGGCAGTCTTTGCCATGCAAAGGAGGACAGTCTTGATGGGTGGACTTTAGTTTTGGGGGCAGAGACTGGATAGCTCTGTGGTAATAACAGGTCATAGCTACTTTTCATTGACTGCCAACAGTTATATCATTTAGCTGCTCAGAGTTGGTGGCAAAGACACCTCTATTTTGTGTTTAGGGACTCTTTCTGAACAAAATTCAGGCTGTGAAAACTTCCTAGTAGGGAGTTGTTGTGTTTTGTCCATTAGCAGCTGCTGTTCTCCCTTCCTCCAACAGAGTCATCAATCCAGTTTGAGGAAACTGTTGGGAGGTGTTTTCTTCAGTAGTTTCTTGGAACTGAGCAGGGGCAACACAGGTCCATCCCTTCCCATCATTTGTTAACTCTGACAAGCTCTGGGGAACTATAAAAAGAGAACTATACTTTAGAATGCCTACTTAGCTGGCCCAGGAAGCATAGGGGATCTGGGAATTCCCGTGATGGGACTTAATAGGCTTGCCAGCGCATCATCTGGAGAGGGAACTGTTGAACTTGGTATGCTGTAATGGGCAAGTGCTTGGATGAACAGAATCAGTCTCAGGAGGTCTGGCCAGAAGAAGAGAAACTACAGTGCTCTAGCCTCTGTGGCAGGGTCTAAAAATTATACTGAGAGTAGATGATTAAGAAAGACAGGCATCTTTCTGGGTGTTGTAGGAGATTAAGAAAGACACATGTAACATCAAGCTGGGATCTGGTGGGCCATGCATTCGGATGGAGATGTACTAGCTGTTTGGATGGATGCTCATTATGTTTACATGAACAAGGAAATGGGGGTGGGGGCATTCTCTGTAGGGGAATAGCCTTATAGAAGAGTGATCATGTGGCCATCTGAACCAGGAAGCTGAGGTTTCATCACATACTGATTTTAGCTAAAAGGCAACTGTTTGTCACCATCTATAGCAGGACCAGGAAAGGCCACTGCCTTCTGAGGCATTGAATCTTTGACATAACAATGCCTATGTTGTGAGTGCTCATTCATAGTGGGGTATATTCACTCCCCACACTGTAGAGTGTTGTCTTTGTTAGTTTTGTTAACTTGATATAGCCTAGAGTCATCTGAGAGAATTGCCTAGATTAGATTGGCCTGTGAGAATGTCAGTAGTGGATTGTCTTGATTGTTAATTGATGCAGGAGGGTCCAGTGCCCACTGTGGGTAATTCCACCTCTAGACAGGTGGTCTTGGACTATATAAGAAAGCTAGCATGGACCTGTGAGCAAGCCCCCAAGCAGTGTTCCCTATGGTTTCTGCTTATGGTCTTGCTGGAGATTCTGTCCTGGCTTCTCATAGATGTGGACTGTGACCTTTTGTAAACCAAAAAAAACTTTTCCGTAAGTTTCTTTTGGTCATGGTGCTTGCCACAGCAATAGGAATGAAAGTAGAACAGGTGTAAACAAAGTGTCTGCCCTGCTGCTCACAGTGAGAACAGATTGACAGAGAAAAAGAAGTCCACCTCTCCATCTAGGTTAAGAGCAGTGGGCCACCCTGTTTCAGACCTTCAGACCCACCAGAGAATTGCTGTGGCCAGAGATTTTGGGTTACTGATTAACTATTAGTGAGTTTTTCGTTTTCTGTGATAGAACACCATGACCAGAAGCAACTTAAAGGAGTTTATTTTGGCTTCTGGTTTCAGAGGGATGAGTCCATCATGGCGGGGAGGTATAGTAGATCACAGCAGACATGGTGGCTAGAACAGGAAGCTGAGAGCTCACATCCTTAGCTGCAAGTATGAAGCAGAGAACAAATTAGAAGTAGGACACGACTATATACTCTCAAAGCAGTGCCATACTTCCTCTAGCAAGGCTGCACCACCTATACCTGCCCAAATAGTTCCACTAAACTGATATCCAAGCCTATGGAGGACACTCCTCATTTAAACCACCACACCAAGGGAGAAGTACCCTTCCGCTGAAAGGCCTGTTAAAAGAGACCTGGTCCCAGGGCTATAGGAATTCTCTGTGTAACAGTGAAGCTTAGAATAGCAGCTGCTCTGGCCCCCGGCCTGGGGTAGGGGTCACCTCAAATATCTCCTGGTAGAGAAGACAGTTTGTAGAGGAGACCAGATCACTCACCTCTTCGGGTGGTGGCAGACATACACAGGAGCAGGTGACCCCAGGCTTGAGTCAGGAGAAGTGTAAGAGTAGAATTGAGGTTACTGCTTTGCTTACAGGCTACAACTGTGGCAGGGAGTAGTCAGCCTTGAGTGGGTTTGCTCATCAGAGCAGCATAGTGAGACAAGGAAGCAGCAGATAAGAGCTGTAGCATAACTTCCCGATGTCTTGTGATTGGAGTGGATTAATTTTCTTGTTAGGCAAGCTTATGTTGGGTATCTTCTCAGTAGGTCAAGTACTAATGCTTTTTGATTTTAATATTTCTTTGAACCTTTGTGTAATTACATGCTGTGTGCCTGTAGGGCCCCTAGCTCAAGGAGATGACAATCTGGTAATGAGAGCTAAGCGAACGGATTGTGTAATAAAGATGATGCTAGGCATTGCAGGAGCACATACCTTGGGAGGACAGATCAGAGCAGGAGAGAGGACCTTGATGACCCCTGATACAATTTCTTGTATCTTAAGCTCTATGAGAATGGGACTGTGGCATATTTTTACGATTCGAAGCTAATCGTTTGCCTTATCATTTAATACATACTCTGTATTTATTAGACACATGGAAATTCATTTTAATAAGGGCCACCAGATTGGTAGAGGATTTATACATAACTTG
>LOJH01002794.1:31720-44190 GCA_001685095.1 Ellobius talpinus
ACACACACTTTTTTAAAAAACATGTTGAGATAAAGTAAATCAACCTTTTCTTTATGATGAATAAATAGTATAATTAGAGCCCTGCAATTGTACAGTCAAGAGCAGCTTATTTCTTGTTTCTATTTCAGAAGTATTTAATGTTCTGATACTGAAACCTAACACGTAGGCTCAGTGTCTTTGTTCTGTTTCGTTTTTGCACACACACATCCCCTTTGTGTGTGGTGTGCTTGTGTGTGTATGGTTGCTGTTCCCAGATGTACCTGTTGTGTAGAGGCTTGAAAATGGTGTCTTGTGGCTTCGGCTGTCTTCCTTGATCACTTTCTACTTTTAAGTCAGGGTCTCTGAACAGGGTCTCTGTCTCTGACTGGTCAGTTCTGGCTCATCCAGCTAACCAGCTTATTCTGGGATTCTCCTGTCTCTGTCTTCTGAATGTTGGGATTATAGGCCACACTTGCAAAGCTTTTTCATGAATTCTGGAATCCTAACTCCAGGCCTCACACTTGCTAGGCAAGCACATTCCTATCTCTCTGAGCCTTCGGTGTCGTTTTTAGTGAGATTTTGTGACAGTCATCTTGTGACCTTTTGGGAAAACTGTTAGTCAGAACAAGTGACATTGTGAAGTGAAAAAGAATACAAAGCACTTGTTAACAATTTTATTTGACACAGATAGGTAAGGTCACAGGCCTTTTACCTGGTGTAGGAATTCTACATCTAGTGGCTAGCTAAACTTTAGGGAAAATGTTTTAGTTGCATAGAGAACATGACATTAAGGACACGGCTGAATTGATCACTGTATAGTGAGCCTTCATACTAAGTTGAACCCTGTCTCCCTTTTTACCTTAGTCACATGGGTCAGTAGCATTAGATTAATCTGTTTTCTTTTCCTCAGTATGAACCATTTGTAGCCCTTTATCACATGCTCTTTAAGGCTTTTTCTTTGGTCTTATTGGTTCCATTTTTTAAGTAGTTTTGTGATACAATCTATAGATTCAGCCATCCTGAGCACTGAGTGCATGCAGTTCACTAGGCTATGTCCTTTTCAGTGTGTGTTAGGGTTTGAACATAGTGCCCCACACTGTAGCATGAGTTGTACTGTGCTACTAAAACATCCCAAATGCCAGACACACACTGTTCCATTAATGTTTTTAGCAAGTGTCTCACATGAATGTCAGATTCTGTCTCTTCAGCCAAGCTGTTCTGCTTTTTTTTCCCACTTAACTGGCTTCCAACCATGGATATATATCTTCAGGAATTGCCGTTAAAACTTACATTTTGAACCTTTTATTTTTTTAAGTGGGCAGCAATCTGCATACAGAGACTAATATCATTTTAAAAACTAAAGATTGACAGTATAGAAATTGCTTCCTTTAAATGATCATATTGTTGCTTTATCTACCTGATCATGAGCTAGAATGTTACACCTATGGTTCCCATTGGTAGGATTCTTAATTAGTCCACCAATAAAATTTTATTGTGTTTGTTATTATTTATAAGCTAGCTATTTGACTATATTAGTCATTAATGTTTCTTTTACAATTTCAGAAAAGTTTGTATTAGAAAAATATATAGAAATTATCTTTGTTTAAAATTATATAAACACAGCCAGTCATAGTGGTGTGTGTCTGTAACCTCAGCACATGGGAGGCAGAGGATGCAGGAGATTTGTCCATGAATTTGTGGCTAGCTTAGCAATTTCTATATGACCTACATAGCAAGTTTTGGGTCCACCAGTGCCTCCAACAAACAAACAAAAAATTGTTAAAGTGCTTTTTTTGGAGGGGGAGCTCTCTGCCTTCCCCATTATTTTGCAATTTCACTTGTATATCCCTCAAATGCCCTTTAATTTTAGCAGTCTTTCTCCATATTCTCTCCTACTACCTCCTCTCCTAACCTCTTCCTGTCCCTACTTGATCCTCCCAGAAATTCCTACCTATCCATCCATAAATATATATTATATTTCTCTTTCCTAATGAGATCTCTGTTCCCTCTAATTCCTTATTCTATACCTTCCCTCTGTGGTTCTGTCTATGGGTTGTAGTTTGGTTATCACTGTCGTAACCGCTGTCACTCACACATCGCTCGCTTCCCAGTGCTCGCTTCCCAGTGCTGCTGTCCGTTTCCTTCTGCCGTCTGCACACAGCACTGAGACCAGACTTTAAAATGTAGAGCCATGTCACCTGCGAGCTTCTCTGTGCTGAGTGAACTTCAGTTCATACCTTCCACTGTGGGTTTCTCTCCATGGTAAATCCCTGACCTGCTGATTGCCTTCTTTCTCTGCTCACTCCAGTCCAGTTGTCTTGGCAGTCTCTCACATTATAATCTTAAGCTTTTCAGTGAGTTTTTCTTCTATTTGGATAATTATGTGATCTTAAGAAAGATTCCTTAGCAATCTCTACACATCACCTCAAAAGTAAGAATTTATATAAATATGTTATCAAAGTTTTACTTTTATTAGGTATGTGTGTGTGTCTGTATTTTATGTGTCTAATAAATGTTCTGATTTTTTTAACAGAGAAAAGACGAGATGCTCCAAATGGTAAGCTTTTGATGATTATTGACAAAAAAGTTTTCAAGTTACAGTTTAATTCTTGTAGAAATGTGTACCATTCTTGCTTTCAATTATGGAATGATAGGCAAAACTTAGAAATTTACTGTTCATAATTTATTTCCTCACATCAGGTGAAAGTACAGTGTGAACGCGAGTAGTATTCTCTTCTGTACTCCCAAGTTGCTTGTTTAGAAAGTGCATGCGCTTAAGTCTTTCCTAAAGGCATTGCATTTTATTTGGTATATGTGTTCATTTCTTTTTCAGATTTACTTCTTTTTTCCATTTTAAAACACTTCCTTTATAACCTTAATGTTTAATATTTGTCATGTGTTACATAACACACTTTGTTAAATGAAGACTTACTTGTTTAAGAGTGCTTAGTGCTGGCTGTTTTACACACAGCCCCCTGGAGTTTGGTAATGAACTCTTAAATCGGGTGAATAATTATTACTTTTTCTTCTTAGTTGTCCTCCATGTTCTTCTCTCTGGAGGGAGGCTCCATTACTTTGTTCACATTTGAATGTAAGCCTTAAAAGTAAAATCTTATTGCTCCAAGAACCTTGATTATAAAAGGGGATTTATCTGCTGATTTTGAAATGCTTTCCAAATCCTCTCTTCAGAACTTAGAAAGATTGTGCAGGGAAATTTGCATAATGCAAAGTTCTTAATATAGGATGACCATTGGTAATTATTGAGGTGTGTGCCCTTTACACAGATAGATTGCCTTTTAATTTTGTCTTTAAGTCTGTTTTCCAGATATAAAACATGAACCAAAGATAAGATGTATTAAATTTTACTATTTAACCTTTCAGTTTTTGAATAGGTAATTGCCTTCAGTATTGTTTGCTCTATACCAAAGTTTTACATAGTTTGTCTTTTGCATGGAAATATTACTTATAATAACATATAGGAATGCTGTAGGATATGAAAGATATTCAAAATGCTTAGCATAACGGTTAATAAATGTCTGTTATCATAAAGATAATGACAGTAATAGCAGGTTCCAGTTAATTATCATTTACCACCAGCCAGGCATTGTTCAGTAATCTTCTGAAGTAGGACCTGTTTTACTACCATGTAATTGATTACAAATAGGGATATATAAGTAATTTGCTCCAGATCACAGCACAGTTAATTAAGACTGGGGACAGAATTCTTCCCCAGTAACCTGACCCAAGAGTTGACCTTCATCATTGTCATGTTAAAATTGACTTTTAAGGGGAAATGCAGGCCTGTAAGAGAGTAGATAGCACATCTCAAGTTTGGAAGCTGGTATGTGGCAGAGGCAAAAGAAACCACTGAGTATTGGGTTGTTTTTCTCTGAACCTTTAATGGAGTTTAGAAGTTTTTCCTGATAGGTGCCAATATTTTAGTGTTTTGGGTGTTTATTATGTTGTGTTTGGTGTAGCATCTAATTTTTGAGAAAATAAGTTGAAATATTAAATGATGTATGGATTATTTAAAATTTTGGAAACATTTATTTCAGTATGCACAACATATATTTATGAACAGACACTTAATTGCTATGAATAGATAACAATTTTAATATTCCTATTGAGTTGCTCTTAGTTTTGTTTGGTTGGTTGGGTTGTTGGTTGGGGTTGGTTTTTTGTTTTGATTTGGTTTGTTGTTGGTTTTTTTTTGAAACAAGAGTCTCTGCACAGCCATGACCTTCTGGAACTCACTGTGTAGACCAGGCTAGCCTCAAATTCATAGAGATCCTCCTGCTTCTGTCTGGGAATAAAGACTTCTCTTGGTAATCCTTGGTTTAATACTTTTAGTGTTTTGGTGTAATAGTCATAACTTATTTTCATTAAATAAGTCGGCAATTTTTTTAAATAGTATTGTTAAAGGGCAAAATTATGCAGCCAGTATTGCCAATATATTCATACTTTTCAATTTATAAAAATATGTGTGTGTCTTTCTATCAAATGCTTAGTAGTGAGTTATGAGCCATGAGAGTTTTAACTTTTTTTTTGGCTTTTTTAGTCCAGCCAGTTTTGTTTTCTCCACTGTGTGGAACAATAATTTTGATCAATTAGCTTTACTGTATTTCAATATGTCACCAGTAGGTGGCAGTGGACACCTTAGCTATTGTTTGCTCTGTCGCTGGCACTCTGGGTTCCTCATGCTTATCAGACTTAACAAGACCTAACAAGCTTATCAGACCTTTTCAAATCTTAACTGTTAAAAAGTAACTTTAATATAGAAGTTGCATACATTCCTAAAATGTAATTTGCTCACCTACCTCAGTGTGCCTCCGTGTCATCTGTCTTTCAGCTATCTTGCCTTTAGTGTAGTTCTCTTTCATTGTAATTAAAAAGAAATTTGAGTTCTTTTAGATTTGAATTTGAAATTAAGATTAAAATTAAAATGAGATCTGTTGTTCATAAGAATATTTAAAACCCTTTTCTTGTGACAGTTGTCCTGAATTAGGAAGGGGTAGTTTGTATCTTCCTATCCTCTTCACCCATTTGCTTTTGTTTTTCTATTTGTTGTTATTATTCATATAGAACAGTCTGGTCTTAAAGATATAGTCAGCTTTGGCCTTCATTCTTAAACCTTCCTCAGAAATACATTAGTTGCTCTTGCTAATATAAGCAAGGCTTTCAGATAACTTTAATGATTCCAGTATAATTGATATTTTCAATATAAGTGAAGAATTGCAGCCAAATTGATACTAAATGATCACTTGTGTATCAACCTGGGACTCAGCAGTTCTCAACCTGTGGGTCATGACCCCTTTGACACCTGTCTCCCAAGATATTTACATTACGGTTCACAACATTGGCAAAATTATAGTTAAGAAGTAGCAATGAGAATAATTTTATGATTGGGGGTCACTACAACATGAGGAACTGTATTAAAGGGTCACAGCATTAAGAAGGTTGAGAACCATTGCTGTAATTTGTTTGGATTTCTATTTGATTTTGTTGGGGATTCCTCAGACAACTTCTGTGGTTAGGTACTCACTAGGAGAACTCATTAGACTCAATATGTTGTACTTATTGAAAATACCAGTGTAGTGAAGAGATAGCAAGCATTGAATAAGCACAGAAAGCTATGTGGGATGAATTCTAGAGCCACAGACAGTGGGCGGTATCCCCCAGTAGTGAATTGTGGAAGTACATACATTGTCATCCAGAGGAAAGGCTCGTTAGAAAAGCTCATCAGAGATTCAGTGCCTAGTGTTTTCACATAGCATATAACCATGATTCCAGACCCTTCCTACATGATAAGTGTAATTGTTGTTGGCACAAAGTTCAGGCACAGTGAGCTTATCTTCTCAGGGAATGGTGAAAGCCCTTTCAAAGTTTATGTCCCCACTAGGCAGCTAAGATGCCATCTGTCTGTTTTAGTTACTTCATTTCTGTTGTTCTGTTAATTACTCCATGACCCAGGCAACTTATAAAAGGTGTTTAATTTGGGGCTCATAACTGTGGAGGGTTAGGGTTAGAGTCCATCACTATCATGGTGGGAAACATGGCAGCAAGTAAGCCAACATGGTACTGGAACAGTGGCTGAGAGCATACATCTTGATCCAAAAAGCAAGAAGCAAAGAGAGAGCTAACTGAGAATGTCATGTGCTTTTGAAACTTCAAAGCCTTCCTCCAGTAACATACCTCCTTCAACAAGGCCACATCTTCTAATCCTTCCCAAATAGTTCCATCAACTGGAGACCTAAGTATTCAGACATTTGAGCCTATGGGAGCCATTTTCATTCAAACCCACACACAGATCTCAGGCTTTGATTCTTATCTATAAGTAGTGGTGATATTTTGATACATTTTGAAAATTGTACTGAAATGATCACACAGGAACTTGGTCCAAGAGGAGGTTTTATCAGAGAAGTGTATGTGTTAAAAATGGGTTGTTGAGTTTGGGGATACATAAGAATTTTTAAATTGAATCTGTTGCATTGAGACTTTGATTTCTTTAGAGTATCTTTTATTATATGCAAGTTGTGGGCTATATCATTTAGTGTTTTTCCTAGAGATATTACTGACAGAAATCTCTGAAAGTCCCTGGGTACTTTTATCATCAGATCTTTGCAGGAGTTCTGAGTGTTAGAATTACTTTCAATTTAAGTATTTGAGCTTTGTGCTTCTGATAACCAATGTAACATATGTACTGGTGGGAAAATATTAGTGAACTTAAATCTGGCAGTTTTGGGGGAAGATGGTAGTAAAATATTTTAAAGTATCTTTTTTCTTATAGATAAATAAGGTTGAAACAAAGAAGATGGGATCAAGGATGCCATCAATTTCCTTATGAGTGTTGTTTTGTATTGTATATATTATTTTACCAGAATTACAGTAAAAAAGAAAAAATATTAAGGGATCAGGTTGATTAAATTTCATAGACATTAATGTACTTCATAATATTTAATGTTGAGATACAAGTAAGCAGGAATAAGTTAAAAAATAAAGTGCAGTAAATTATATATGATGATTATATAAAATCATGTTTTTAATTGTATCCCTCACATACCATTTTGGTTTTCTTTGTAGGTCCCAATTTACCCATGGCTACAGTTGACATAAAAAATCCAGAGATCACAACAAATAGGTTTTATGGTTCACAAGTCAACAACATCTCCCACACCAAAGAAAAGAAGAAAGGAAAGGCTAAAAAGAAGAGACTAACCAAGGCAGATATTGGAACACCAAGTAACTTCCAGTAAGACTCTGTCTTCTGTCTCTTACAAAGATAGGTCTTGTTCTGTTGCCTAGGCTGGCCTAGGATGTAGGCTTCTTTGCCTGAGCTTCCAGAGCTGTACCTGGGACTGCAGGTGTGCACTGCTACACCAGCTCTATCTTTGTTCTTTTTTATGTCTTCTGTGCGCTCGTGATTTTTAACTTGTCAGAAAAATTCAATTTGGGGGTGTTCTATGTAATAGTCACTTCTCTGATGCTGTGGTAGAGTATCCCAACAAAAAGCAACTTAGAGGAGAAAGTGATTGCTTTGGTTTACTTTCTCGGAGGGGATGTAAACCATCATGGTGGAGAAGACATGTCTACACAAGTGTAAGGGATATGGAGAGGATGGGAAGTGGGGCCAGTCTATAAAACTGCAAGGTTCCACCTCATAACTGTTCTACAACCTTTCAAATGTCACTACTAGCTGGGAACAGTGTTCAAATACACGAGCCTATGGAGGACATTTCACATTCAAACTATAACAGGAAGGGTGTGTATGTTCATTGTTTTTTTGTTTGTTTGTTTGTTTGTTTTTGATTTGCACAAAAAGAATGAATAGATTTATTAGGGAAAGGTGAGAAGGAGCTCCTAAGGAGCAGGCAGGCTTCCCGTGAAGAATGCCCACAGTCATCTCTTTCATAGTTAGAGATGTTTCGGTGGTATTTATGTTATTTTTCAAGAGAGTGTAGCCCTAGCTGGCCTAGAATTCCAAGTATCCAGGAATGCGTGTGCTACCAAGTCAGGCTTCTTCCATGAATCTGAAAGTTTACTTTTCTACCCATCTGAACAGAAAAGTTAGATGTAATTATTTTTTTATTCAACTTATTGTTGAACATGATTTTATTTTAACTTTGATGTATAAATAACCTGGAAGACGCCAGCAAGAATTGTCAAGAAGCGAAAGAAATTGGTCTGTATATAACAGATTTCAAGTGTTTTATGCATTATTTCACAAGCCCATGTATGCATTTACTTTTCTAATTTCTTTCTATGTTCTACTTTAGACACATTGGACATGTTGGATGGGATCCAAATACAGGGTTTGATGTAAGTATCTTTTAAAGCTATATTTCTTGTTACTAATATAGGAATCTATGGCTTATCCTTGGATTTTTATTTATAGTTTTAAAACCTAGTATGTATTAGAATTGGAATAATGTGCTGTGCTTGTTTGTGCTGCTGAGGTTTGAATCCATAGTATTATTCTGTCATAGTTGCTAAGTCCCTTAAGATAAATTTTTTTTGCATTCTTTGATTATGTGCTAAGTAAGTACATTTTGTGTTTTGAATGCAAAGAGAAAAATGTTATTTTTTTAATAATAAATTCAGGAGAATCTATCAAATTAATGAAATAGTATAACCAAATCCTTAGTATCCGGTTTGTTTCTTAACTGTAGTTATTCTTTGAGGCACTGTTGTCACTCATTTGGTTGGTGCTGTATGGCTCAAAGAGGTCCTTGTCCTCAGATCTCCAAACTAACGGGTAATTCAAGATTAAAGCTGAATCTTGTTAAGGACAGGTTAGAATAGATGAACACAGGACCTAGTCTTGTGGATTAATAAAAATAGGAATAGAATGTCCTCTCTTAAGGCATGGAAAAGATGAGACAAAATAGAAAAATTTCTCTTGTTCTTATCTTTTCATAAAAGAAAATGTGTTAGCATTTAAGTTACATAACCATTTTAAATGTCTGTGAATTTAACTTCAGAAGGACACAAGTCAATTGTAAGTTTTGCCAGGTTTGTTTTGGAAAAGAATTGCCTATTTAGAAATTGTTTTGTCTGTTGTAGCTCAATAATTTGGATCCAGAATTGAAGAATCTTTTTGATATGTGTGGGATCTCTGAAGCCCAGCTTAAAGACAGAGAAACATCAAAAGTTATTTATGACTTTATTGAAAAGACAGGAGGTGTAGAAGCTGTTAAAAATGAACTCCGAAGGCAAGGTAATTTTAGGTTTTTTTGGCACTTAGCTGTTTTTCCCTTTTGAATTTTCTAGCATCAACCTTGTAGTGGACAGCTGTGCACCCTTCCTTGAACAGAATGTTTAAATTTATGGATGCCAGATTTGGTCCAGCATCACTAACTGTAGCTAGATATGGTAAGATGGCCTTTAATCCCAGCTCTCTGGAGGCAGAGCAGGCAGATTTCTGTGAGTTTTTGTCCAGCCTGGTCTACATGGAGTTCAAAGCCTACATAGATGCTAGAGAGACCCTATCTTGAAAACACACATGCAAAAACTTGACATGATTATTGGTATAAAAAGTCACCTTGTAATCTGTAATAAAATATTTTCAGAATATAAACTCTGTAAAAAATTTTCTATTTTGAAATATGAATCTTTTTGTTGTTGTTGTTTGCTTGGTTTAGTCCAGAATATAATACTTTCTATTGGTTCCTGTGACCACAGTTTTTCCAGCCTTGTGGTACTGGATAGTTTAAAGAACTTTGTGTTTTGGTAGCTTCCCAACACTTATAATAGTCAGGTACATAGATAGCCTTTGTAGTCACCGTCACCATTTCAGCGCCACCTGCATTTGGAACTGAGCTTCTCCCACTCTCTACTTATAGCAGTGTAACTGTGCTAAACTCCAGTTAAGTGCTCTTGAATCTGCTTGTCATTTGAAAGTAGGTATTTAACTCCTTTGTCTGCTTTTTTACTGCTGATACTCATTCAGTCTTTGATTCAATATGTTCCTCCTATTCATAGTAAGGCCTGAGTCTTTAGAACCAACTATGGAAGCAAACAATTTATGGCTCACATTGCTGCTGTATAACCACTGCTAGTTCAATAGAAGCTAGCACTGTTGCTCATTTATCTTTGTAGCAGACAATTTGCACTTAAAATCCCATGGATTTTAAAGGATACTTTGATTACAGTTTCATTTTATGTGTGTACAGTCATGGTGACTGTTATGTCTAGGTGAAAAAGGAAGGTGTTGAGGACTGCTCTCTGCCACACCCACTGATGCGCAGGGCTACTCAACTGTTAGTGTTTAATTACATCGCTCAAGATTATTGGCTGCATTGCTATCCTGTGTCCTTCATGCCTAAAGAAAGTGGATCATACTAGACTGGATTTTCTTTAAACTTTATTACATATTTATATATTTTAAAGACAGATAAGGCCGTTCCTTAATTGAATTACCCTAGAAACAAAAGGTTTTGAAACCTTTGAAAACCTTTGGCTTTGAAAATCATACTGGCACCAAAATGTCACTATAAAAGATTTTTATATTACAAGAACCTAACTTTTTCAGTGTGGAACCTATCTTTTATACACCAAAGGATGGTTTTATGTAAGATTTTCTTTTTTTAAAGACTTTGTTTGTTTTTTATTTGTAATTATGTGCTTATATATACTGAGGGTAGGGGGATTATGTGTATAAGATCATCAGTCAGTTGTGAGCTGTTCATCGTGGCTTAGGAACTCAGATGAGGTCCTCTGAAGGAGTCCATACTCTTAGACAATGAGCCATCTCTCCAACCCAGACAGATTTTTTTAAAAGTAAGATAAAAAACAAATTATACGTTTACTATTTTTAATTAACAGATTTTTTTAGAGCACATACATAAATTAATATTCAAAAGTATAGGAAACACCAAAATGGAGAAGTTGATGAAATTTGTCTTGACCTCCTTAATTAATATTTTTGTCATTTATTTTATAAAACTATGGAATCAGATTTATAAAGACAGATTATCTCTGTGTGTAGCTATTGAAGTCCATTAACTTACAACAATCTGTTCTTTAGGTCCATCACAGTGGAGTGGTATGTATGTGTAATAGTATTTGAACCACTTCCCAGAGTTTTGCATGATTTGCTGTGTTGATTTTTGGAGTAGCTAGAGTTCATATGTCCTGCCTTCAAAAACTAACTTTTTGAGCATTAAGATTCATTTGTAATAAAAAGAAATATATGTATTTCCATGAGTCAGAGCTTATGTATTGTCTATAATTTAGATTATTTTATTTTATTCTCTTTATTAGGAAATACCTCTTGCCCACAGCACTCACGTTTTCACTGATATTAATTATACTATTTTATAATTTTTTATACACTTTTTTAAATAACCTGTATAAAATATGTTTACATTGATTAGGATAAAGGAGAATTGAGTAATATGAGCACAATGTCATATATCTACTTAGGGACTTGACAGTATTCCCATAAATTTAATTATGTTAGATAATATTTGTCTGTTATATTTTCGTGAGAGAACTTGATATCAGTTCCTAAATGTTTTATAAATTCTAAATGGGAGGAAGGGTGGAAGTAGAAATTTTTGAATGGAAAAATTAAAAAGTTTTATGAATTCTATAATACTGTATACCTTTTTAATATTTCCTGCTTATAATTCTTATGATTATAACTATATAAGAAATATAATTATTGACATTCTTAATATTGATGTTGATTTTAAATAATTTTTATGGACCATGAACAGAAGGGTTTTTTTCTGTAAGATTCTATATTCCTTTTTTTTACCCTTGCTTTCTTTTTTATTCCCAAGATTTCATATTAATAGCACAATATAAGTAAACAATATAACTTTAGAAGTCCCACAGTCTTTAAATTTTTCACTGTGTTAAAAGTCAAAGTTATTATCTCTTTGAGTCCAGTGTCTTTTAACTGTAGATCTCTGTAAAATAAAACGTAAGTTAAATGCTTTCTTAATCCAACCAGGGCACAGTCACAACAAATGAGCAGCTCCACCTCTCTGGGTGTGCAATCCACCACACAGGTAGCATGGCTCATAGGCTCATGCTGACTTACTCCACAGCTGTTGCTGCCCTTGTTAGTTACCCTAGAGTCCTGGTGTCTCCAATATGCTGGAGTCTCCACTGCATCTGAGGCTGCATCCTTGCCAACAGCCTCTCCTCAGGGACCCCAGATCTACCACATAGTGCCAAGCCTCAGCTGCTGTCCATGACACATTCATGCTTGCAAGACCAGGACTACTTGGTAGCTCTTAACATATAAAAGTGTGGCTGCTAGTGTTAGATGACACTCTTGTGCCCTCTGGACTACAGCTTCGGTGTGCTGACCCTGAGGAAATACATTTAGAAGATTCTACCTAGTAAAGCTGGTCACTTTTTTTTCCATTTTCTTTATTATTATTAAAATTTTCCACCTCCTCCCATTTTTCCCCTCCCCACATTCCCTCTCCCCCTTCCTTTCCAGTCCAAAGAGCAGTCAGGGTTCCCTGCCCTATGGGAAG
>LOJH01002795.1:0-14178 GCA_001685095.1 Ellobius talpinus
GAAGAAGAAGAAGAAGAAGAAGAAGAAGAAGAAGAAGAAGAAGAAGAGAAAAACAGATTTTCTAGAATTGAATGAAAACAAGTATGCAACATAACCAAACTTCTAGGACACAAGGCAGGCAAGACCTTGGGACACAGCTCTAAATGGGACATCTCCATCAAATCCCTCCCCTCAGAGCTCAAGGGAACCTGAGGAAGAGGAGATAGAAAGTGTTTAAGAGCCAAAGGGCATGGAGGACACAAGGAAAACAACACCCTCTAAATCAACATGATCAAATCTCATATGAACTCACAAACTGAGGCAGCACGGGTCTGCACCAGGTCCTCTGTGTAAATATCATGGCTTCCAGGTTCATGTTTTTGTGGGATTCCTGAGTGTGTCTCTGATTCTTGTGTCTTTTCTTGGGTTCTTTCCTTGATGTTGGTCTGTTTCGTCCAATTCCGACTGCTAATTTCTTGTTTATTTTATCTTATTTCATTTAATTTTATTTATTACTACCCCTTAGAAGCCTGTTTGTTTTCTAATGAGAGACAGAAAGGGAATGGATCCCGATGGGAGGGGAGGTGCGGAGGAACTGGGAGGAGCAGAGGGAGAGGATAGCATAATCTGGATATATTATGTGAGAAGAAAATTCTATTTTCAATAAAAGAACTAAATTAAAAAGAGAAGGTTTTATTAATTTAGCATGAGTCTATTGTTATTTTTAATGAATTAATAGATGCTTTAAAATTTCTAACATGATAAACCCCTATAAGCAGAGGTTCTTCGTAGTCGTTACTTTTTAGTGTGAAAAGAACCCCGAACCCAGAAGACTGAGAGGCACCCAGCTGTGCTCATCCATTTCTTCTTTACAGCTGAGGTGCAGAGACCAGTAGTGACCTGCCACATTAGGACGTTTAGTCACTGCTAATTGTATTTGTTTTCACGGGTGTACAGCCAGTCGCCAACGCCAGCCTCCAACTACTAGACGTTGGCCCTTTGGAGGATCCCTTTGGTATTCTGGTGTGGTTTGAAGAAAAGCAAAATCAGGCCACCATGAGAGCTGGCGGGGACTAGAGAGACCTTTAGTCAAACCTCCCGAATGCTACTGTCCCCGAACCTGGATGATGACATTGACCCCGAACCTGGGTGATGTGAGAAGTCATACTATACTCTGTCCTGAACGAATGCCACTAACTGAAGCAAAAAGTCATCCCCTGCAGAACCACTTGCGACTACGTCCAACTTTGGCTGATAGAAGCCCAGCCGCAACCCTTGCCCCTCCGCGGCCCCGCCCTCTTTCTTCGGCCCCGCCCCTGCCAACCTGGGATGCGAGACGAGCCTGCGGTGCTGAGCTTCCAGGAGCTGCTGCTGCAGCAGGTATTGCTGGTGCAGGGCCTGAGGTAGGAAGGAGGGACCTGTGACGTCCTGGAACTGCAGGGTGGGCAGCGGGGTCAGCGACTGGTGCAGCGCGCCGCTGTGCTGGTGGGCCGGGGCCATGTGGGCGCTGAGGCCCGGCTGCGACTGCACGGGGTGTGCCAGCGGGAAGTCCGGGGCTAGCTGCTGCGGCTGCGGGGGGCCCAGGTGGAAGTGGCGGCAGGAGGTAGCGTGAGGATGCTGAGACCTTTGAAAGGGGGCACCTGTAGAGGCAAAAGACAAAGAGGTCTCCGTGAGGACCTGCAAAGGACTCTCCCACCTGAGCTGAGCGGGGTCCCCACCCCTGGGCAATCGGAGCTGGTGAAAGGCAAGACCTTCCTAACACAGCTGATCCTACAATTTTTAATATGGGTGCTGCCATCTTTAACGCTCCCAGGTAAAGGTCCCGTGTGCGCTAGCAGAGAAAGAGCGTTTGTTTTCATGTACGGAGAAGTAGCCTTTTTATAAGCACAGGTGTTTAAAAGTTATAAAGCCGGCCTGGCTTTCTTGAATTAGGCTCCTCCCATGCAATTTCTTATGTTCACACAGAGAAAATTCAGGGCGACTTAGCCAAGCCCTGGGCTTTCCGGAGCAAGTTCTAATTCCAGCATAAGCAACTAAAATTTTGTGTTGCAGTTTTAAGCAGGAAGGGATCACAGAAAATGACCTTTTAAAATACCAATCAAGCCTGAGGTTGTTGGCTCAGGCCTTTAATCCCAGCACTCGGGAGGCAGGCGAATATCTCTGAGTTTGACACCAGCCTGGTCTACATAGTGAGTTCCAGGACACCAGGGCTATGTAGAGAGACCTTGTCTCAAAAAGAGAGGGGGAAGGGAAGTAAAACAAAAATTTTTAGTCAAAAAATAAAATACCAATCTACTTATGGTAAGATTAGAATTTACTTAGAAGCAAACAAATTCAGGTATAAGTTAGACTCACGTAATATTTAACTTAGGCTTCGGTATTTTGTGAATAGAACTGAGCTTAATTACAAAGTTTTGCAGATGCCTGGTTGGACAGCAGAGTATCAGCACTAGAGAAGTCCTCCCATGGGGCAGCCAGCAGATTTTACACTGTAGAAAGATCCCCAGAGGAATTCCTGTTAAAACTGGTAGATTCACACAGGTGATGGTGGCACACACCTTTAACTTGAGACTTGGGAGGCAGAGGTAGGGGTTCTCTGAGTTTGAGGCCAGCATGATCTACAAAGCGAGTTCTAGGACAGCCTGGGCTATTACAAAGAGAAACCCACTCTCAAAAAACCACAAACAAACAAACAAAAACTTGGTAGATTTAGTCTGCACCTGCCTCTTCCCAACCCCACTAAGAGTGAAAGGATAAGAAAAAGATAGGGGCAGAGGGAACAGGAGAGGTGATACCAGCAGACAACAGAGTTTGGAAGGCAGATGGAGAAATTAGCAAAACTGAGAAATCAGAAACCCACCACCTACCAAAGGGTCAGGGTGAGTCACAAGCAATGGGCAGAAGCCCTGTGAGGCTAAAGGGTCAGGAATGGAGGCAGCAGCTACTTTGGAAGGTGGGCTGGAGACAGCATGGGACTGTTAAACCTAGGGAGAAGGATGCTAGGTCTGACAGCTGGGCTATAATGCACAGCTCCTCCCCTTTCCCATCCTCCCAGAAAGGTTCCAATGTATGGGGGAGGGGATACTAGGCACAGAAGGCAGGGGTACGAATAAAGCCAAACAGGGTCAAACGAAAATCCATCCCAAAGTCTATGGGACTTTGGGACCCCTACTTTCCTCTGTTACCAGCAATGTGACATGGCTCTGCATTCTATACAGGCACGCCGGGCGGAAACTGAGGGCTGCTGCTTCAAAGAAAGTCGCTGGTCCCATAAGTGCTCTATGGGTGCGTGTGGTTCAGAACACCCCAATAAAATGTCCAGGTCCCCACCAGTCTATGTACCCTGAAGCCCATTTGTCAAATTATTTCTATAGGTGTGCATCAGGTTTCTAAACAGCGTTTAGTGACCTGCTCTGACAAAATCATGAAACCCTACAGAGTGAAGAGAGAGAACATGAGAAAGAGAGAAAAGAAAAAAAGAGAGAAGAGAGATAACACAGGGACCAGAAAAAAAATTTCAATATATTTTTCGAAATAAGATATGAAATCTGTGAAGCAACAGGAAGTGCTCTCAAAGGGAACAATGACAACAATGGAGAGCGCTTGGAAATTAAAATCACAAGGTAAAATCTAGAGTTCAATAGGAGGGCTGGAAGGCAAGCTGAGGACACTCCCGGGATGCAGATGAGATCAAACTCTGAAGAAGGGAGAGGATAGAGGAGATGGTGAGGAGAGGATGGGGGAGAGGATGGGGGAGATGCTGAGGAGAGGATGGAGGAGATGCTGAGGAGAGGATGGGGGAGATGCTGAGGAGAGGATGGAGGAGATGCTGAGGAGAGAATGATGGGGGGAGGATTTTTAAAAAAATACTTCCCAGACAGACGATCTGTTTTTCCAGGTAGGAAAGGTAGTCTCAGCAGCCAACAGGACAGGCAGTGGCAAGAACCACACACCAGGGCATATGATAAATGTGTAAACAATAAAGAAAGGAGACACTTCTAGAACCCTCCAGAAGGACAGTACACAGATCTGCAAATGGTCACAAGTCAGAATACCATAAAGTATTTTCAAACTCATTATGATATGATATCATTAGATATTAGATGATTAAAGATTATAAAGCATGTACCTTCCAGATATTGGGGGCAGGAAATGGACACAATATCTAGCATTCTTTTTTCATTACATTTTGCATTCCAACCCAGTTTTCCCTCCCACCCCCAATATCCAGAATTCTGTTTCTAAACAAACCATCAACCAAAACTAATCAACTGGGAGGAGAGAAAAATATCCATTTCAGAGTTTGTTTGTCTTTATTGACAGAGTCTCACGTAGCCATGTAGCCCAGGCTAGCCTCTGTTGCAAAGAAAAGAAATGGTGTTGCTTTTAACAGATATTGCTGAGACTAAAGCCAGTTCTGCCATAGAGTTATGTGAGACACACACAGGTAATTTTAAATTTTCATACCAAAAGAGACAGGTGAAACTAATTTCCACTCTTGTAAATTAAAGAGGTTCATAGAAATGAGCTGACATGAAGCTGCCCTTCAGGTGAGCTTTACTGGGAGAGAGAGCCTTGCAACCACAGGGGCCATGACTGAGCCTTGAAATGGGAGCTCATGGGAAGAGACACAGCATCACTGCATAGCAGTCTCATGGAGCCTTGACGCCCTTCCAATCCAGAGAACAAGGAGCATCTCTGTCTCTTAGAGGTATTCAAAGGGGTGGGTGCACAGCCTCCATACCACATGGTCTAGCCTGGCCTACTTGCCAGGAGTCAGAAGGCAGGAAGGCACTGGGTCTGTAGTTTAAACTTACCTTGGACCTGGACAGCTGAGGGAAGAAGACTTGGCCTTCCCCCCCCCACAGACATACTCTGAGGAGGGCTGTATGCTCTCAAGGTGCCTGTCAGCCCTTTGTCCTGAGGGACAGACTGATGGGCAGAGAGAGGCAGTTAACGGGTCTGTGACCTCATTGCCTAGAACAGTAGTTCTAAACCTGTACATGAAGACCCCTTGGTGGTCACCTAAGACCATCTGCATATCTGGTATTTACATGATGATCCACCCCAGGTGCAGAACTGCCACTGTGAAGTAGCAACAAAAGTAATTTTATGGTTGGGGTCACCACAACATGGGGAACTGTACTAAAGGGTCACAGCGTTTGGAAAGTTGAGACCCACTGGGCTAGAACTTAATGAGTTCAAGGATGGCCTTGAACTTCTGATCCTCCTACCTCTGCCTGCAGAGTGCTAGGATTATAGGCATGCCTGATCCAAACATTAACCTTCTTTGCTCCTTCTGCAAAGAATGCTGACACATATTTAGAAAGAAAAACAACGAAATAGGAGACCATACTCTGAAGAGGTGGGATATTCCCAAGCATACAGCTGCTCAGGACCCAAACAGGCTGGGGAATCTGAAAGGATGTCTGGGAACAGGAGGACGGAAATAGTATTTGAAGGAATTTTACACATTGATAGAGACTTCTGTAAGAATTTGCATAAATACCATAAGAATCTAGGCAGCCATAAAGGGGCAGTGATCATCTCCAGGTAGATAAAAAGTTATGCAAGCAAGTATAATTATTTCACACTACTTGGCTCAACAATGAACAATGTATACTAACCATAAAGCAAATAATAAGGACAAAAGTATTATTAGAACAAAAACAGTGTGAAGAACATGAGCAATGGTCAGGAATTTTTAAATCAACAAATAGCAATCTAATGATTTAGTTTGAAATCTATGTGAGTAATTCAAGAAGTAAATGCCCAGCTCGAAATAGATAGAAGCTCTGGGGAATTTGACTCTCATGGAGAAAGTAGAGACAATAGTTGTTTGGCTAAAGTTATCTCATGTTGAAGTTTGTAGACAATGCACAGTCTGCACATCTTTGTAACCTGCATATTTGGAAAGTGATGTGAAAGTAAAATCCATTCTTGCTTGACTCCAAGTCCATCAGAGAAGATTTGCCAAAACATCAATTCCCATGAACATCTGGATAAGTCAGATCCCTCAGCCACATGAATCTGGCTCAGGGTATCAAAAAACCTGCAGCCTGGGAGGGCAGACACTAGCTCCCCCTTCTCAAGCCGCTATCCATCATCAGACACACTAATAGGGGAGGAGCGAGTCAGCAAGACAGAGGGAAAGAGGGCTTGAAGAAGAAGGAAAAGGCTGCTCTGAGAAGATACAGGAGCAGAAGGCAGGTGGGGCTCCACTGGAAAGAAAGAAATGGAGTTGTCTGTCTGTCTGTTTTTGTTTTTAAAGGATATCGGTGAGACTAAAGCCAGCTCTGCCACAGAGTTATGTGAGACACACACAGGTCATTTTAAATTTTCACATCAAAAGAGACAGGTGCAATTAATTTTAAGAACTTGTAACAGTATACCTAAAATGGTCTCCTAACAGGTATTCAGTATAAGAGTGTTTTTGAGCTTTGTTCTGTCTTCTTTTCATACAAGTCTCCATGGTCAGCTGTGGTTTTGCCCTTCTAGTCAGTGGACTCTGTGGTGTGTGGCTTCCCTGTGGCTAGTGCAGCTATCAGGAAGAAGCCAACACCACGGAGATCCAGGCTTTCCCAGATGGTCTTCCCTCCAATGGAATGGGGAGCCCTCTCCTTCCTACCCATGAAACCCACACACCATAGCCTGGTGTTAAAGCTTCCACTTCTACTCTCCCTAAGTCCTGTATGGTGTGGATGGATGCTCATTGAATGCCTGGGTTTCTGCCTGGTTATGGGAGGAAGTGAGGGGGAAACAGAGGGGCTAAGGGTCTGGGGCCAACTGAACTCAAACCTGCTTGAACTGGGCAGCGACAGAGAGGAGTAGGAGGTCCTGGATGAGCCATGGGTTTAACAAGGGCAGAGCAGGGACAGATCAGGCCAGCATCCAGTGTCTTCCACGTCTGCCCCACTGGACTGTCTCGCTGCCAGGAGCAGCCACTGCCCCTCCCATCCCACAGCCCCTCCTGCTCCTTGAAGGGAGATTTACACTCTAGCTGGCCTACATGAAAAGGAAGACAGATGTCCCTCTCCAGAGTGAGCGGCAGAGGAAGCGCCTGTCAAATAACACTAAATGCAAGTTTTCCCTGCAGAGGACTCTTCTATTGTGGGACCAGGCATTCCCAGGGAGTTCCTGGGCCTCATCATCTCTACGAAAGTGCATAGAAGCTGGGGACACCCTACCTAAGCCCTATGTCATGTAGTCTTCGTGAAAACAGCTGCTTGGTTTGGTTTCCAAAGCCAATGGTGAAACTCAGGAGAATGTGGCAAGCCAACAGCCAGAGATATCTGAACAACCCTGACATCTCCAGTCCCTCTGCCCTTTAGGAGACACCCACGTTTTTTCCCATTAGAGTCATTCCATCTCATTAAAAAATAATTTCCAGATGTCCCTGATTATTCTATGCATTTATCATATGTCCCCAGGGTTAAAATGCCACCAACTGCAGGATTCATCATGGACTAAATAACATTTTCAGCGAGTAAGGAAATAAACAAAACCCACCATATTAAATAAACACATCAATTATAAGACACAAATTACTATCAGAAGGGGGGAAATGTATGTCTTCGAATGGTGGAATTGATGCTGACAATTACCACCTCTTGAGACTTGGCCAGGAGCAGTGCTGAGGGGGGGGGCTGGGCCCGAGTGATGCAGGTGCAGGGCTGGGGATGGGAAGCTCAGGACAGGCCTGAACAACTGGGACCAGGAAAGCCCACAGGTGTGTGGCTCACCTGCTGCTCGCCTGGTACACCTGGGACACAAGACAGATGCTCCATAAAAGCCTAGGAACTGGTTGCGTCATGCCTCTCAGGCAAGGAACCCAAAGAAGCCAGCAGCTGGAGAGTTGGTGGGTCTAAGGACTGAGATAATTAACAGCGGCAAGCTCTCAAGTCTGAAAGGTTTACTGATTTGCATGGCACACGCCCCTCGGAGTGAGTGACAGATGGAGATTTAAGCCTAGATGTCTCCTAAAAGCCACAGTGAGAAGATAGAGCAGAGCCAAAGGAGCTAGGAGCCTCGAGGAGCGATAAAAGAAGCTGTGGTCTGGTCTGCATGTTCAAATCCCAACTCCCAATGTGGTTGTATTAGAAGGTAGGACCTCTTTTGGGGGTGATTAATTCTCATAAAGGGATTAATATCTTTAGAAAAGAGACCCCAGAGAGCTCGTGCTGGCCCGTCACAGTGGAAGGACACAGCTGGAAGGCACTATCTAGGAAACAGAGAGCCCTCCCCAGAAACGGTGTCTGCCAGCATCTTGACCTTGGACCAGACTCCACAACTGTGAGCAGTGAATGTCTGTTCTTTACAAGTTACCCAGTTTATGTATTTTGTTATAGGAACCCAAGGGGTTCAGGATGGAGCCCCCACAGAGGACAGTTATGACCATTCATCTTTATTGTCAGCCTGATATCAGAATCACCATGTCAATAACTCTCTAGCCATGGCTGGAGGAGTTAGCCAGGTGGGCTTCATTGAGATGGAAAAACCCACCCTAAAAGTGGGTGATACCATTCCTTGGGCTGGGGTCCTAGAATGAATCAAAAGGCAGAGAATAAGTTAGGCATGACATTGGTCCCTTTGTTTCCTGACTGTAAACACAATGTTACTGGCCAACTCTATTCATACCACCATGTCTTCCCCTCCATGATAAACTGTATCCCCTTGAACTGGAAGCCGAAATAAACCTTCCTTCACAGGCTGCTTTTGCCGAGTATCTTATTGCAATATCAAGATAATTAAATTAAAACAAGGATGATGCAGGGACGGGAAGAAGGTAACTAGAGGACACCCTGCTCTGTCTGAGTCTTCTCTGACTGGAAGAAGGCAGTGGAGTCAGAACTGGGCCTAGGTGGAAGTCAAGAGCCCAGCTAAGAACAGAGTGCTCAGTACCGAGATCCCGAAGACCAGCAGAAGTTCCTCCAGGGAACACCTGCACACGGAGGGGGAGAGGAGAGTTAATTCATTCTTCAGGCAGTGACTCGCATGGACTGAGACACACTGCATTCAAGTTCTCAAAGATGGAGCTGTCTGGGTGATGGATAACTTCTGCCCATGGATATGTCCAGCGCAGGCTTGTGACAGACTTCCCGGGTGTCCTGGGCTAAACCTTCCCTGACTCCTCCCAGAAGTAGGTGCAAGACCCTGGGGGTGGGATGGGAATCAGACCCTCTAGGAGGGCCTCTAGGAAGCTGGCAGCCTGCCCCCTCCTTCTTAGACTGGTTCTCAGGGTGTCTAGTTTCCTGTTGTCTTTAGCTCATTGACCCAGGCTATTCCCCATCAGCCCTGGGACAGAACAGAGAGCAGGTACTGGAACAGAGCCCTTGGGAGAATGAAGAGAAGGTGCAGGCCAGAGAGACCCCTCCTCAGGGGCACTATGCTGGTACAGAGAGAGGACAGGGCCAGAAGCAGGAAGAGAAGGGCCCAGTCTCACTCATGGAGCTTTGTGTACTCCTTTTTGTAAAGCTTACACGAGCGAGAAACCAAGTCCTCCACAGAGCCAATGTCTGTCCACAGAGGCCACTTGGCAAGCCACTTCCAAGGGCAGGCCCTCTGGTCTCAGAGCTCCATCTAAGACGTTAGGCCACCTCTCTTCACGGTCATAGCGGACTTCCCTGAGCCTCACGTTGACCCTGTGTATCTGCTAACAAGAAGCCCCCAGATGAATACCTTTGGAACAGGCCTCTCCCACTCATTCACAGGAAAGCCAAGCAGAAGGCATAAGAAGATTCTGAGGAACCAAATTCAGGGCCCCACAGCTAGAGAGTTCTGACCTAGTCCCAGGCCACCATGCCCTGCTGAGATGGGCACCTGATGCTGTGAGGTGGTGACAGACAGAGAGAGGTGGGAAAAGCTATGTTCCAGGGACCACTACCCTCACCTTCCTAAAGCCCAGCTCTGAGCATCCTATCTCCACCAGGCTCTCTCCCAGCTCCACTTGCGCCTGTGTAATCTTTTCTCTCGTCTTTTCCAGTCTGTGCCTCCCCACAAGGGGTCCTTGCCTGCCTCTGGGCTCTCTGTGGCTGCTCTCTATCCACAACAGGGGCAGTGGGACACCCCCCCCAGCCGGGCTGTCATATCCTGTCCACCCTTGACTGCCAGGGCAGATGACAAGTGTCCTTGGAGCCCTCCAAGCTCATCCCTAATGATGAAATCACGCTTGTGCTTGATGTGTGGGGTTTGCCTGCAGTACTTGGCATTTGTTTGTACAGAACTTTACCTCCAATGAAAGCTGCGAAGTGGTTGTTTTCAGGGCAAACACCACTTGGCAAATGTACTTCCTTTTCAGGGACTTAGATACATTCTAAGAGGGAACAGGAAATAAGAGAAGGGAGGAGAGGGGGGAAAGGGAAGTAGGAAAAAGAAGGAAAGAAAAAGAAACACCTTCATTATCTTAGAGAAAGTAAGGATTAGGTTACCAGCTGATAAGGAAATTGATTCTTCAGATTGTCAACTGTTCCAACTAAATGAGGCCAAGATGGTAAGGCCTCTGCTCCAAACCTGAGGAAGGGCCTTGAGCTCATGAAAGCTGGGATGATGTGTCCCAGGGCTCTCAGGCACTTGGAACTAGACTTTAGACACTCTGAATCCTGGTGTGCCGTGCCCTGCCCTGTCTGCCGCAGATTCCTTCCTCCCTCTATGGCATCCTCAAATACTTGACCATGTCTGCACATGGTCTTCCCAGAGATGGATCCTCCTGCAGACTGGATGCTGAATAGGAATGGCACGCGTTGGCCCTGGTGACCCCACCTCCCTTCCCTTTTCCATGCATTTCCCAAGCTACCCTAAGGAATACGTCTATTCTTGCCTAAGGAAGTAACTGTGAGCGGGCTATGCATCTGCCTCTGATGTCACGTGGAAAGATGGAGAGGTGCCGAGGGACAACACATAGCAAGATGGCTCAGGCCATGCTGGTCAATGGCTCCAGCCCTCTCTCTCGGCTGAGATCAAGGATGAGTCCAAGAGCATGACAAAATGAGAGCCTCTCTAGCAAGACAAGGCTTCAAGTCCTTGCCTTTAACAGAGTTTAACTGATAGAAGAGCAGACACATCTAGAGTGCTGGGAACCATTCAGACACCTTGTAGTAAGGTAGACATTCATGAACTGGCCCCTGATGGTGGAGGGTGGGGTTGTGAGGCCGCTCAAATTACCTGGCATGAAGAACGGATAGAAATCTAGTTGTGATCAGGGAAGCAGTTAGAGCCATCATCAAAGGGACAAAGCCCTCTGACAGGGAGACTGGGGTCCACATCAGGAGGACATCCTTCAGGAGACACTTTGTCCACCAAAGTTCCTGATGGCTGAAGATGCCACAGAGAGGGGAGGGGACAAGGGTGCTTTCTGGGCTTTCCAGAAAGATAGCCCAAGTTCTTGGCATTATCTACCTTCTATTCCCCTTTTTGTATGTCGGTTAATCATAGGTGAAATTGCCAACTGGTGGACCCCAAGTATGATAGCCTTGATGCTGGGGGAGGACAGAAGGGGCTGTGCAGCAAGGAGAGTAACCCGAGGTCCTCAGAGACTGAAGACCCAGTACATGAACCACAGGACAAGGAGATGCGAGCCCCCCTTCAGAGCTCCTCAACACCGATCCCAGGAGCCCCCTCTCCTTGGGACAATACAGCTTACAGTCCCGTTTCCTATATTCTCACTGCATCCTGGGAGATGTTCAGACTTGGACTCCTTGGGACAAGGGAATGTATCCCTTGTGGTTCATTCAGAAGCAGATGCTTGGGGAAACGCCACAGGAAAAGAGGAGGAAGGGGACCCAGCGGAGAGTCATGAATGACAGCCTGGGAGGCTGGGGTGTGTTTGTAAGTCACTACTTGACTGCAGCCAGGCAAACTGGAGATGAAGAAAATGAAAGTGGGCCATCTGCCCAGAACCCAGCTGCCTAGGCCCCTCTACCAGCCTGCCTCACCTCCAGGTAACTCTGCTCAGCTATTGTTCTGCGCTGATCAGCCCTAGGAGGCCTATTTCCAGGCTGAGTCTCTTGGGCAGCCAGATGTCTGCTTCCCTCCTTCTCAATATTTTGGCTCCCTGTCCAATGGAGGCTTAGACAGGAAGCGATATGCCCAAAGGGGTCCTTTACAGCCCAAAGCAGCTTTGTGCTGCTTCCCCAGGGCCAGTCTTTGATCTCTGATGAAAAGCTCAGCTTCTCCCAAGGAGCCGGATTCCTTCTCTCAAAATGCTGCAGGGAGGGGACTGTGCAGTCTGAGGGAACCGATTTGTCCATGGTTTTGAGGCAATTAAGTGGCGTGCCTCCAGTTAGAAGCAAGGACCAAAGTCGTGACTCCATTTGCCCCATGGGGCAGGGGAGAGGGACAATGAGAGGTGGGTGGTCAGAGACGGGCTATAATCACAGAAAAGAAACCATTTAAAGCCATTAAGGTGTCTGCGAGCACTCTTCCTCACTACAGGCACAACAGAGAATTTTCTGGAAAGCATCTGGAGTCCAAAGACCATGCTACCCAAGACTAGAGCTAGGTCTGCCTCCCTCCCCTCCATCCAGGCACCTGGCAACAGATACCAAAACACACAAAAGCCTCATTAAATGAAGACTGAGAGAGGCCATATGGACAAGTGTGTGTAGGAAGCAGCACTGGGCTGCAAACTTCAGGAGAGTTCAGGTCAACGCCTCCCAGCATTTGAACTCAGTGTGGAATTACAGATGTCAGGGAATTGAAGATCATTCAAGTAGACACAAGCAGGGAGGCTAGCCTGGAAGAAATACAGAAAGGAAGACCGTTCTTTGCAACGAGAATCGAGTCAGGTGACCAGTCCGTGAGGCATCAGTCAGTGTGAGTCACCGTCATCTAGCCCAGAGAAAGAAGTGCCTTCAAGAGCGAGAGGAAGCTCCCTGCTGCCACCATGGCAGAGGTAGAAAGCCTATTCCGCAAAGGCATTAGTTGGTGTTGTGGTTTAGAATGTTACCTCATGCATCCAGGGCTTTGTTCCCAAGGCCATGTTCATAATGGGCCATGAGTGTCTAAACTCATCAGGGGATTCATCCACTGCTGGATTCATAATTGGGTAGATGACTGGGAGCTGGTTGAAACTGTGGTAGGTGGGGCCTGAATGGAGGAAGTGAATTGCTAGGGGGAGGGGTGCCTTTGAGGGCTAGATCTTGTGCCTCTCTCTGCTTCCTGACTGTCAGGAGCAGCCTCTGTCATGTGCTTGTGTGTCTCTGATATTCTGTCTCACTTCAAGCCCAAAGCAATGAGATGAAGCAACCGTGGATGGAAACCTCTGAAACCACGAACCAATAAACATTTCCCATCTTAAGATATTTTTCTCAGACCTTTGTCATGACAATGGAGTCCCAGCACGGTCAACTTACATAAATCAGAAAGTCTTCTCAGGTCATGAGTTTAGAGAGTTTCCTAACTTATATCCTTAATAAAACTCAAGTTAAGGCCAGGCATTGGTGTCACATGCCTTTAATCCCAGCACTAGGGAGGCAGAGGCACGTGGACCTCTGTGAGTTTGAGGCCATCCTGGTCTACAAAGCAAGTTCCAGAACAGCCAGAGCTACATAGTGAATAGTGAAATCATGTCACAAAAATAAATAAATAGATACATAGATAAAAAAGAAAGAAAAGGAAAAAACACACAATAATACTCTTAAGAAAAAGGGAAACCACCAAACCCCAACATCTTCCTAAATGAGTCCACTCTACATAAACACTGCTCACTTAACTGGGTACTCAGAGCAGTGAAGCAAGTTCACCCTCCCCCCAGACCTCCCTATCGAGGCTGCAGAGCAAGGCTTATACACACACAGGCCAAACTGACCTGTACGGACAGAACAAACTCCAGCATCCTCCCTTGGCCTCCACTGCTCAGAGAGAATTCTGACATCAGATCACTGCTCCCCTCTCTGCCTGGATCTGACCCCTGTGCAGCGATGAAGGATGACAGAGGCGAGCTCTGGCGGTGGCTTTTCTCAGGGGCATCTGTTTCAAGAGATCATGTTCTGGGATTCCAGACAATAGCCTGGTGATGTACTGCTGTTCCGGCCTCCCCATCCTCCCAAAAAGCATCCAAGAGGTGGCTGGGTATCTGCTTGCCTTTGGAGGGAGCCAGAGTCAGTTAAATTCCCAACCAATACCTTCCTGGGAGGATCCTCCATCTAGCACTCCAGTGTGTGTGTGTGTGTGTGTGTGTGTGTGTGTGTGTGTGTGTGTGTG
>LOJH01002795.1:17614-28575 GCA_001685095.1 Ellobius talpinus
GATGGATGGATGGATGGATGGATGGATGGATGGATGGATGGATGGATGGCAGATGAGTTGGATGGGTGAATGGAGGGATAGTGGGTGAGTTGATGGATGGCGAATGGTTCATCAATTGGATCTCTGATCACAAGCTAGGGTCCTATCACCCTTCTCCTGACAAAGTCAGAAGAGCACATCTTGTCTCCCTCCCTGCCCACTGCTCTCTTGAATTTGCAGAGAGCCCTTGATTTCCTAGAACTTTTAGGACAGAACCCATGAGCTAGCAACAAAATGTGAAATCTGCCGATCCCCATGTTTTCTTTAGAACACGAAGTACTGACTCTTAGCTTGCTTTGACATCCCACATCCAGCCTCTCCCAGACGTGCCAGCAAACAGACAAATCAATTGTTTTGAATTTTTCTCCCTCTCCACCCCCATGCCATGTTAATTAGCAGCAAAAATGCTAGCAGCAAAGTCAAGAAGGCTGAGGACAAACCCTTGTGCTGCCCAGCCAGTCAGCACTGGGCTCCCTAGCTCTCCCCTACACGCTGGTTTCTGTGCCCCGCACTGATTCCTGTCTCCATGCTCAGTGGTCCTCCCACCCTGGTGCTCCAGCTTCCCCATAAACTCTTCTGCTGTCCCTCTGTGGGGGCCTCAGATTGGCACTGGATCACTTGACATCTTAGAAAGCTTTCCCAGCTCATCACTACTTCAAGGACAAGATATGGGCTCATGGGGTCAGAGATTGGAAGCCTGGGTCAGGGATTTGAAGCCTGCGGTACTGATCCTAAGCCTGTGTTTCATTCCCTGTCAGCACTGTCAAACCCGTGTTCTGTGTGAAAGGCAAGCTGCTGAGGAGCTCCTGGAGCCAGTCTCTTGGCAACCATGGGGGTCTCTCCCCAGACTGCTCCAGCACAGTAGGGTGATCTGGCTTCTGCCCTCCCCACCCCATTCTCCAGACGTAGGCTCCAGATGTTACCTGAAGTGGTGGGACATCCCTGAGCCTAGAATAAAGGTCCAGCAGGAAGTGTGGCTTAGATGAGGCCCTGATCACTCACATTCTCCTGTAGCCCTGGGTGTCAGTCTTGGCTTCTCAATCACAACACTGTGACAGCATAAAATGGATCCTAAGCAAACCCAGTGTAACCTTTCTTACAACCCCCTTTCCACCCTCCTGCTGAGGCAAGAGAAGTCCTGAGGATCCTGATTCCACAAGTGGTATATGATCTTCTAAAGTGTGTGTGTGTGTGCGTGTGTGTGTGTGTGTATGAGAGAGAGAGAGAGAGATGAAAGTATGTGGTGTGTACAAGAGTGTGTACATAACCAGAAAGTGAGTAGCCTGAGCATCCACCCACCCCATGGGATAGTCACCCTGCCTATTGGCAGGGCCTACAGTGCCTAAGCCAAGGACTTTTGAGTTTTTAGATGGGGTCTCATTATGTAACCCACACAGGTCTGGAATGCATTCTTGCCTCAGCCTCCTGAGTCCTGAGGATACAGGTTTTGCCACTCTACCTTGTTCCAGTGACTTTTTTAAAATTAAGCAACTGTTCTATGCTGGCACGACAGAGAGGCTTTCTTGAGGATACATCAGGCTGCATCTGCCTGGGAAGTCAGGCAAGCTGCACGCAAATCCAGACTTACTTGCTATGTGACTTTAGCAGATACCTTAGCCTGGCTGAACCTCAGCTTCCTGACCTGTGATACACTGTCATCTCTATCCTAGGGCCATCATGGAGTCAAAAGAGACATGCTGCAGGAGATGGCTTTTGTAAAGTGACTTTCACAAATGGGGCCTGATGTTACAGATGCTGCCATGAACACTTACAACCCAAGAATGCGGTGGGAGTTGCATGAAGTTGTGTGAATCTAACTGAAGCATGTATGCCATACAGTAAATACATGAGAAAGGCCCATACACTCTGAGCACAGCGGTTTCTGTGAGGAGAGAACCCAGGTGGCTGGGAGAAGGGAATGTGTCTCTGGGCATTTACACCCTTTCCCACTACAGTTTCTGCACTGTGTGCTTATGTGATGTGGGTTTTTAAATACCTTGAGTGGTTCTTCAAAGCAATAGAAACATGAGGCAAGAGAAAAGGAAAAGGCTGTGCTCACCTGCCCTCTCTTGTCCCCACCTCCCAGCCCCAGGTGCCTAGGGTTCCCACAGTAGAGCCCTTCTTTTTCCCAGACTGCAACCCTGAGTTTGGTCTCTGGGACCCACATGATGTAACCAGACTGTAGCCCTCCCCACCCTCAATAGAGATAAACCAACTAGAGTGATAACTCTGCTGGCTGCTGGACCTGAGGACCTGAATTTGGTCCCTGGGAACCACATGATGTAAGGTGAGGGTCAACTCCTACTAACTGTCCTCTGACTTCTACCTGTGCACATGTGGCTTGAGTGTGTGCACACACACACACACACACACACACATAACTTTAAAAAAAAGATAATATACTGAAGTTCAAAGAAAGCGAATGTTATGCTGTGACATCCCAGAGCACAGTGCTGGGTTGATGAGGGGTCCAGGGACTTGAGGATGCCAAAGACTGGGAGGGTCCCACCCCTTTCAGAGCTGATGGGAAAGCTAAAGAAAGGACACCCCATTGGGAGTGTGAGCTCAGACATGTATGTGTAGCATCTAATCACAGGGCCTACTCCCTGACTGGGTCGGGCTGCCACGGCACCAGCTAGAAAGTTGGGATTCAGTTTCTTGAGCTATCTGTAGCCCCTTGGAGAAAAGAGATCTTGCCTGCAATGCCTTAGCCAACGATTCTGCAAGTCAAGCATAAGATCTGTCAAAGTGACAAACTTGAGATGAGTCAGGGCTCCCTAACACCATGGTTTTCAACCTGTGGGTCTCAACCCCATGGAGTTACATGCCAGATCTCCTGCATATCAGATATTTATATTACTATTCATAACAGTAGCAAAATTACAGTTAAGGAGTAGCAACAAAAATAATTTTATGGTTGGGGCCACCCCAACACGAGGAACTAACTGTATTAAAGGATCGCAGCTTTGGGGAGGCTGAGAACCACTGTCTAACAAGAAGAATCCTGGACACCTGCAAGTTCTCAGAGTTGGGCTGTGGGTTTGGAATAATTCTTTGCACCCAATGGTCTCATAAGTTTTGGTAGGTCTTCAGGGAGGAGTTCTGATCAGGGAGAGAGAGGATGTGGCAGTGACCTTGGCCAAAGGTTCCCCTTTGGGTCTCTTTGACATGTGGTGACAGAATGTGGTATCATACGGCCTTGAGTGTACCATCTAGAGCATGAAAGGTGGTCACTTCATGTCGGCTGTGGGCAGCAGGCTCCAGTTCTGTGAAGGTTCCCTCTGAGGTGACATGTCTGTATCTAAGAGCGGTGAGAGGTGAGATTGTAAGAACCACCTGAAATTGCCGGCATCTCTGCCCTCAGGCCCTGGGAACATCTCACAGGCAGCACCTGAGGTAGAGCTGGGAGAAAGGAAGGACAGGTGAGAAAATAGCCACCTGCAGCCTTGTCACCCCAAAGAGCTCCCTGACCCTCAGAGTCCTCTCCACCTCCCTGGGCAGAGGCAAGTCATAGCTTAGCTCCCAGCAGGAGTGACAGACAGAAAGGTGGCTGCTCTCTGACTTCTGAGCCTGACAGGCAGCTGTGAGCTGCCACCAAGAGTTGTAGACAAAGAGGCAGGCAGGGACACATCTGCTCACAGGCTTCAGGGTGAGCCTCTGGGCTGCCAGTCAACCAAGATGCCAGGACCGTGGCTTGCTTCCAGTCAGCCGGGCAACATGATCACAACACAGTGTGCCACAGCACCGACTCCCAAGACCTCCAGAGTCCACTCTTCCACAAACCAGTCCCTGTAGTCATGCAGAGTTCGTGAGTGGCTCCCCAATTGGGGATCTGATACTGGAGGGTGGGGTGAAAGAGCTGTGGAGTGGGAAGGGGGCTGTGCTTTGGTTCCCTAGGCTGAGGGATGAGCCGCTCTCTCCCGCTGAGCTGGAGCTCCAGTCTTGGGGAGAGAGGGTGTTTAAAAATAGCCCTGGCTGCCTTGAATACCTCTGCTCCCTGCCTGCTGCAAGTCAGGTCCTATTACCCTGCTGAGGAGAGGCTTTTAGCCCAGAGAGCTTGGATCATGGATGCTACTCCAGGGTGCTAGGCTCCATGGTGCCCAGTGTTCCGCTGAGCTTCCAAGGGCCCTGGATGGAGGGATTAAGGAGGTAGAGCGTCCACACACACAACCCAGACACACACGGTAGTCTGTACACCAGAACCTGCTTTCCTTGCCTCTTTTGCTTGCATGAGGTGAACATCCCCCAACAGAAGGTCCCTGGCTGACACTTCACTAGGGAGCCTCATGCCTCTAGAATATGAAGTTTATCAAGGTATGCCCCTAAGATCCAGCACCCCTCATTTGGACGAGTTCCTGGTCATAGGTTATGACACATACGTACCACTAACAGGCGTATGGAGAATCACTTCCATGAGGCAGGACCTTAGCTTAGCTACTGGCCTCACTGCTAGCTTCTGACAGTAGCTTACCACAGGTGTGTTGAAATAAATCCATCACTAGAAAAATACTTGGCAAGGAAATCCAAATTGTAGCCTGACCGTCCCCTCTATTGCATGGGTGAAAACTAAGCTGACTCAAAAGCATGTGTCCTGATGGCAATATGGCATCATGTCATCAGCAGAGGCCAGGTCCTTAGAGCCCCTAGGAAACCTGCCTTTCCTTTCTCCGGCACAGCCCCTGGAGTGCGGTTCTCTCCTCACAAGCCCAACCAATCCAGAGCTACTTGCAAGTGGTCCCAAGTAAACAGCAGTCCTCAGAGCTGAAGTGCTCTCCAGAAGGGCTTGCTTCTCCTGTCTGCTCTCGCTCGCTACCTTCATCAACTCGTACCGTTTTCAGATGCTTAGGGATTGCACACTCAGAATGGTCAGCAGCGGGTGCCAGAGTCCAGTGAGCGTGCTTCCTTGCCTTGGCACGACACATGTCACTATCCACAATGTGCTTTATCACGAGGAGCCTTGTCTTAGAAGGCTCCCCAGGGTGGACATGGGGCCTCAATTATCTGCAACCCTGGCCTGGGAAATGTCTGAGTAATAGTCAATGTGGGCGTGTAGAGGGAGTCTCATCAGAGTTGCACACGTGTATATAAAGGATGCAGGGATCAGCTGTTGGCCACACCCATGGGCAGGGACAGCTGAGGGAATTGTAATAAGCAAATCTACCATGAGCCAACCACATCGACAACCAACAATGGAAGCCGCAGTCCTGTTCAGGTTTCTGTTTACATCTCCCTTGGGATGGACCTCCAAGTCTTTGCTGGTCGTCACCTCTTGCCCACCCATCATCTAACTCCAGGGACTTGGCTGGTGTGAGATTTTGGTGTTTTGAGGCATGGCTTCAGAACTCGGCTAAGAACTAGAGCCTATCAGCAACTTCCTGGGGCTGAAATCAGCATCAAGGTGTCAGGGGCCTTGTGTAAGCTTGCTAGTTGTGATACTCCTGCTGAAGGCCATAGAGAACCCAGGGTGCCCCTTGGGCTCATTTCCCCGGAGTGAGAACGGTAGGACTCTGACCTTTACCTTGTTACATGGGCTATGCGACCCCAGCCTTGGGCATGCAGGTGTGTGTGCGTGGGAGCTGGATATAGTGGCAGTCCCAGCACTTCTGTACTGAGCACACGAAACTCTCTCCCTCTCTCTTCTCCCTCCTGTTCTCTCTCACTCTGTTCTGCTTCCTCTCCATAGCTAGAGAACAGAAAGGGAAGGATTGAGGCCTGAGGTGCTGGAGAGCAGCAGGGTCCGAGGGCCATGCTACCTGAGGCTAGAGATAACTAGAACATCGCCAGGACGCCTACTTCTCACCCTAGAAGTAAACCAGCCACACCCATAGCTTGCCAGTAGTGTGGCAATTTGGCGTGAACGTCATGAAGAACTCTCTGGCAGTGGCCATGGGAAGGAACAAACAACCCCAGCCACCTGACAACTCCACTTGGCACCCTGAAAACAATCACACACCAACTTCATGAAGCTAAGCATACACATGGGCACCTGATACCTGTCAGGTCAGTTGGAGGCCAGGGTAGTCCAAGGCCAGCTTTGGCTCAGAGAAGGTTATGGGGACAAGAGATGGCAGGCAGGGCCTGCTTCCAGAAAGATGTACTCACCTACTTTGTGGCAGTCATTGTCCCTTAGAGCAGAATCAGATACTTCCTGCTAATCCTCCAAAGTGACTTGGATGTCGCAGCTCAGCCCCAAGGCCTCCTCTCCACCTCAGGGGATCTTTGCCACCCTGGATTCTTGAAGACACTGTTTATGCCTGCCCCCATCCCCCATCCTGCCATGCTTCTCAATAACTCAGGCCTTCAGGGGACCTTGTGACATTGGTGATGATGTAATACCTGTGCTTTTTAGATGAGTGGATCTTGTAGATTGCAAATTCCTTCTATGCAAGAGTTACTTGATATGCCTCAAGGTTTAGAGTCCTATGCCAGTTCACAGCAAGAGTTCCCTTGCTCTTAATTTAAAAATCCAGCTATGACTCATTTCTTCCCATGCAAACCACCGCTGGAGCCTCAGGTCTGAAAATGCCCTGGGCATTAGAGGGGACTAGCCTCCAGCATAAAATAACAACAACAACAAAAAAAAAAAAACACGCTAAGCAGCCCTCATCTGCCTGGGGAGAAAATCTAGATGGATAGGCTAACATGGACCCCCTGGGTGATGGGATTAGAAAGGATATTTGTCACATTTCCTGATCCATGATTTTGTAATGTGGAGAGTTAGAGCCACGTAACTACAATAATAACAATAAACAGTGTATCCCAGAGAGGAAAAACACATGAACAAATCAGCAGCCATGCTTGAGGGATGATAAGGGCTGCTAAAAGGAGGGGAGACAGGGCACCTCGGAAAGATTGGCAGCAGGCTGGAAGTGGAACTGCTAGGCCAGAACTGGTTACCCACATTGTGAGTTAAGGGCTGAGTGGCTCTAGAAAAGGCAGGTGTGATCCTGTGGTACTAATCCCAGGACTTCAGATAGGTCTCAAGAATGGTGATTCACATTGAATGAAAGCCAGACAACTTTCCGTATAAGATACAACTTTTAAAACTCATTTCCCACCACATAGAGGCAGGGGCAAAAGTCAAGGGCACAGAAGTTTTAGGCAACTCTTAAGTAAGAATTCTGTAGTCATTTTTAAAGGGAAATTTGACTTTCTGGCAACATGACGAGACGATGTCAGGAATAGCTAGTCCATCCTTGTGTGTTCCCATAAGGTCAGGAATCCAGAAGCAAGGGGCCAAAGCTCAGAACTACCCAACACCTACCTTCCCAGAAGCCATCCTGTCTCAGACACTGAGTCAGCTCTCTGCAGGGCATGTAAGGAGAACATGCGGACCCACAGGTCAGGACCTGGTCATTGCTGGCAGAGTGTCATGTGCCTCACCCTCTCATGCATGTTAGAGCATGCGTCTAACCCCAACTTGCCAGCCTGTTGCTCTGAGGACGCCTGCCTCAAACATACATACCTGGGGCTTCAGTGCCCAGCTTGTCCCAGTCTGGCAAGCCTTGCCAGAGCCTTGATCCCCTCACGTGCACACAGAGCCAAGTGAAGAGCCCTTTAGCTTCTTACAGTGTTGAGATTAATTACGTTCCAAAGCCATCTGGCCTGGTGGGTACCATTGGTCTAAAATTAGTAGACTAGAGGGCTTCATGCACCACAGATGTGTCACTGCGGCTCCTGTCCCCAGCCGGCATCCACAGGGTCAACGGCAGTGGGGAGCTGGTGTACCCCGCTACGGACCAGTTGGCTGCTGCTATGGCACAGCTTCCAGGCATCAGTCCCCAATGACGGCCACTATCTGAGGAGGCTGAGAACGCATGAATATACGGAACAAGGGCAGACTGGGACCTGAAGTATGTGCCAAGTGAGAAGGCACACGTGCATGTGGCGTGTATGTGTCTGAGCATATGAACTGAGAGCGTGTGGGGCTAGGGATGCGTGTATACAATGGAGTGTGGTAGAAGGTACAGGGGCATAAAAGGCAAATACACTTGGATCATGTCTACATGTGTGTGAGGGGAATGTTACATGGGAAAGGAAGCGTGTGGCATGTGGGTGGGTGTGTGTAAAGATGGTCCCACATAGAAGTTGTGTTGACAGGGATGGTTTGGAGGGTATGTAAATCAACACCTCCAAGAAGTGCTCCCCTTAGAGTGCTCCCCAAACTGTCACCCCCTCCAGACTGTAAGAAGCTCTGCTCTGACCCCTTGACTCATCAAAGCAAATTTCTTTCCCTCCGACTCCCTGTTCTCTCTCTTGGGATGCAGGACCCTGGATCCTTCTGAGCATTTTGCTTTTGCTGTCTTGCCCTCTCTCTTTCCGGCCAGCTCTTCCCTAGCTTTTATGGTTGCTTCCACTTCCTGTAACCATCCCCAACAACCACCTTATCCCCCTGCCTCAGCTGTGCATCCTTCCGCGGTGGCCCTACTGCCACTCTGGCACGCTCAGTCTACTTCCAACTGCCAGCCCTCCCCGGCTTCCAGCAGCTGCACAGATGGCCTCTCTGACCCCAGCCCCACCCTGACCCTATAACTTCTGGAGAATCCTTAGAATCAAAGAGTGACTTCCCAGCACTTGAGCTTAAAAGGCCGGTATGAGCCACAAAACGCCTGAGCTCTCTGTGTCCCAGAGAACACACAGCAGATGTGTCCAGAACAAACACACTATTATTTGGAAACAAAGTCCTATCTAGAGGAAACTACTTGATGCACTTAATCTAAAAAGTGGACAGGGTAGCCATCCAGCACTTGCTTGAAGTTAAGCTCTACACTGTGTGTACCATGGAAAGGTAAGAAACCTTGGGAGCCAACAGAGCTGAATGAGAATTCCATATCTGCCACAGGTCCGTGTAGCTGTGTGACCTGGAGCATCTCACCTAACTTCTCTGAACTTCTTCAGCCTCACTTTCCCCAGCTCTGCAATGGGACTGACCGTCAGGGCTGTTGTGTTCTGAGAGGGAGGTGATGCAATGTATCCTCATGCTATCTGGTGTCTCACATGGTCCATGCTTTCGTCACCCTTCCTCCATCCTTGACCTGCCCTCCCCACAACTCCCGAGCAAGAATTCACTAATTGAGTGAAGAAGTAACGGAGCCATTCAGCACCAGCCTGCACCCAAACCTTTCAGCACAGGCAACTGTAGTTCGGCACCAGGAAGGCAACTTACAGATGTGTCTGGACCAACCAAGCCATACTGAAAACTCAAGAATCCTGCAGGGGCTGCAGGCTATAAACTGTATTTAATATTTCTTACAAGGAAAAATGATGAGATCCAGAACTTGCTGTGGGAATATAAAGCACCTTGACAAATGATGGAATTTGAAATGGTTTGTGATTGCTTAGAAAGATGAGGCCCAGGAAGGGACCGAGGCTCACCAGGGGCCAGCGCAGCTCCCTAAACTATGTACCTTTGTGATGGGGTCAGCCAGGTTTGTAGATGAAGGACACTAAATTGTAATGAATCTCACTCTCACCAGACAGCTGGCACATTGCATAAGGAAGCTTTCAATATAGTCATTGAAATGAATGGGTCAGAAACTTGAAGCCGGCTGCCCTGAAATGTTCATGGGTAGAGATGAGCAATGTTGTCTGGGTAACAGCTACCTCACTTCGGTCAGCTGCCCCATATTGTGGGCTGCGGTTCACAAAGAGGGCTGAAGGGAAGAAGAAAGTGGGGGAGGGAGAGAAGCATCCCCTGGCGGGTGTGCTGGATCATGGCTCCGCCAATTATTGACTGAAGACCTTCAAACCAGGTGAGCCCAGTTTGATGACATTCAATCCTGGCAACACTTTGCTAAGTGACAAGCTATGACTCCCTAAGATTCAAATGGTCTGGAAGGGTGACCAAACTGGCATGATGAGTTCTCACAGGCACAGCAAAGGTCAAACCTGTGAGGTGCCCAGAGGCTTGGGAGGCCAGCCTGAAAGCAATCCCAGCAAGGGTAAGTCTGGGGTCTGAGCTCAGCAGGAGCCATGGGACATGGCTCAGCAGAACTAACACAATTGAAACTACTGTTGGTGAGACTTGGCACAGGGGTAGGGGGTGATGGGGCAGGTGTCAGATCCCTGGGTCATGGACACACAACTCCCATGTCTTTGTTCTCAGACAGGGCTTATGGGGAGCAGCCTTGCCCCTGCCCTTACCTCTAAATAGGACCAAGCAGTTCCTGGGGGGCCAAGCACGCAGTATACCAAGGCTGCAAGCCTGTGTCTATGGCCCTGAGAACTCAGCCTGGGACAGAAATGCTCCTTGTTTCCTACAGGGGTGGTCTCCCCCAAAATTTCAGCTGGAGGCTCAGTTTGGGAGGGGCTATCTACCTGTGGGATCATCTGTGCTTCACAGCCATCCTCTGTCCTTCTACCTGACCAATCAAGAGCTAAGAAACCCAGGGGATCACAGGTTATAAATGCCTCCATTAGCCTAACTCTGAGACCCTGGCCAGGAGTTCATTCAAATGAGAGACCACGAGGACAATCAAATGGTTACATGTCAGTATTTGACTGTGGGGAACACGGTGATGGGGCAGAAAATTGACGTTACAGAAAGAACCCCTCCCAGGTTGTGTGGCCACAGGTGAGAGTGTGTGTTAAAGTGCCCTTCAAACGCCACCAGCAGTGAGGGAAAAAAGCTAGACAGACAACCAGAAAGCAAGGACCGGCTTAGCCAGGGAAGGACACAGGCAACCAAAGATCTTTTGACTAGAGGTCACAAAGTATGAATACTGTGAGTTGAGAGTCCAACCTACAGCGAAGGGAGTGGCTTAGGGTGAGTCTGTCTGCTTTTTGGTTTCCTTACAGATAGATAGAGAGATGATGAAAGAAAGAGACAGAAAGAAAGAAAGAGAGAGAGAGAGAACGGTGGGTGGATGGATAGATAGATAGATAGATGATAGATGATAGATAGATAGATGATAGATAGATAG
>LOJH01002795.1:28610-41282 GCA_001685095.1 Ellobius talpinus
ATAGATAGATAGATAGATAGATAGATAGATAGATAGATAGATAGATAGAATATCTTCCATTGTAGCTGCATGATTCCCAGACCTCTATTGGTACTCCCAAGAGCACAGGCCAATTCAGGCCTCCAGTTAGTCAAGACAACTCGAACCATTGCTTCATGGTCTCTCCTTTCCCCCTCTTCTCAAAGCCAGCTCAAGAGCACACATTCCCAGGAGGTTCTATTAGTCTGTTTGGAGGCATTTGATGGAGGAAGGGAGTAGGGGTCCCTGTATCCATGGGCCCCAGCACAGCCCTGCCTATGACCAGGCTAGCCCATTTTTCTCAGCCACTTCTGAGCACTGCCCTGGCACCAAGAGTCTGTTGTCATCACAGTTGTTTGACCCTGAGCTGACCCTTCTCCTAGATGCTGGCCTGTCCTTGTCTAAATAGTGGGCACAGCTGGGCATCCCATAGGGCACAAGTGAGTTCTAAGGAAGACCCTACAGTTGGAGGTATTTTGTCAATCATAAGACTTGATGCAGTTCCTCAGGAGCCACCAAGACATTATTAACTGCACATCATCATTGTCCCATGTGAATTCTTATCATCGGGATCTCTAGGACCACACCCAGGGTCTGCTCTCTCCCAGATGCTCTTGGGGGCTTTGGGGCCTAGTAAAATTTCTAGTCACCGGCCTATCTGTGAGTTCTAGATGGGGGTTGGATTCATGTCTCCTAGAGGTCGTCAGTTGCATGTCTCCTTTGAGATATAGATTAGAGAAGTCAGAAGCTGCAGGCTAGTGGTCTCCATAAAATTCCCAGGAATTTTACCAGCAGCAGGCTCTTGGTTCAACAGCAAGTGACTGGTGGCGGCCATCCCCTACCAAATCCTACCAACCCTGAAGTGCCAACTCAGCTAAACTAAACCCTGTCCCTCCCTCCTCTCTCCTCTTCCAATGCCTTAGTCCTCAAGCCCTGGCTATACCGTTGCATGCTTCAAAGAACACCATCCAGAACCCTTGGCAATTGTCTCACCCTGTGTCAAAATATGTCAGGCTTGTGTCCCCACCACTAAGCATGTAGGACTGGATCTAAGATGCTTCTTCTGGTCCTTCCATAGCTTTGGAGAGGCCCAGGGAACCTGTCAGACACTTAACACTCATATCTGGTCTTCTGGCATTTATTCTTCTTACCATCCTGCATGATTCCTTCTCTTGCCGTCTCACCATGACCACACACATGCACAGACACGCATACTCAAGACATGCACACACATGCACACCTTCCCACTGCACCATGATCACACATATGCACACACACCCCTTCCCATCTCACCATGACCACACACATGCACACGCACACGCACACACTTTCCTCCCACCTCCTCACACATGTATACACACCCCTTCCCATCTCACCATGACCACACATACATGCACACGCACACACGCTTTCCTCCCACCTCCTCACACATGCACGCACACCCCTTCCCATCTCACCATGACCACACACATATGCACACGCACACACACATCCTCCCACCTCCCACACATGCACACACACCCCTTCCCATCTCACCATGACCACATACACATGCACACGCACACATGCACACACACATCCTCCCACCTCCCACACATGCACGCACACCTTCCCACAAACACACCTTTTCATCCCAGCACACATGCATGAGAACGTTCTCCATATACTATGAACATGCATACACACATTCCCTCTGATTGCACTATCATTACACAATCCTCTGGCTCGGCTCCTGTCACCCACAAGAAACTGCACACCTTGGTCTGACAGGCTCTGTCCAAGACTTGACAACTCACTTCAACAAAACTTGACTTCAGTGGTCTTTGTTCCAGATCTGCCTACTGAATTCAGCTCCAGCTGTCCCAAGAGGAGCCAAGGACAGTGCCCAGTTCACAGTTTAGTTGTCAAGACCATGTCCACGGATAATCATGTCCACTAGGGGCTGCAGCATGACCCCAAACTTACCTGGTTTCCTCCACTCATGATGGCAATTCTCGCTTCTATGCCCAGGAAGGGCTATAGGCAAGGACACGAGATGGGAACGCCACCTAGTTAAGGCCTTTCCCTCATCTTCCAAGCTGGACTTAGGAAGCAGTGGCATCTTTAACACAGGCCCTTCTGGCCCCCACCGAGCTAAGCAGCCTGGCCCAGGGGAGGCGAAGCTCACTGACTTCTGGCACAGGCAGCTTCCTGCTTCTAAGAATCTAGCCTTAAAGGCGGTGCTGCCCTAGCTGCTTCACACAGCCAGCATTGTGATGACTCTCAAGCCTGTCTCAGATTTCCCCTCCAGAGCTCTCAGGCTTTCAAAGGGAAGGAGAGCCAGCAGGCTGTTTCAGACACCCGCTGCATTTGGCTGAACTAAACCATCTGAAAATCCACCCAAATCGCATCATGCCAAGACTTTGCAAAGAGTTTCCAGAGACTTGGCCCCTGCCACACCTTCCTCTTGATGGCTCAAGCTGTCTTGGCCAAGTGGCGTACGCTAGGCCAGCATTACCAAAGTTGCTCAGATGGCTTTCCTACAGTCCAATAACTAACATGATTATATATAGACATGGTCTTGACAACCAGTCTGAAGTCTGAGCTGAATCCAATAGGCAGCAGGTACTAACAAGGGCCACTGCCATCAAATTACATTGAAGGGAGTTGGTATGAATGAACTGGATTAAGTTTATACTTAGTCACTATTAATAGAGTCTACCGTGAGCCAGGCACATGCTAGATCTTAGTGCTCACGTGCTAGGGATGAACATTGGGGATAATGACCATACGTCACAGAGTTTGCATCCTGAGCAGTGGCAGGGATCTGTTTTGTGTCTGGGTGGCAAGAATCTCTGTACAGATGCCTATGCCCGCTGATATTTCCCTATCTTCTCTGGTGGACCCTGAGTTTCCCACAGCTAAGTCAGGACAGACAAGCACTATGCCAGGACAGCATCCGGGACACCCCATCCCACACCTCTGCTGTAAGGTGAGACTCTTCATCGTCTCTGGTCAAGAGAGGGGGTCTATTCCCTGCCATGAAATTTGGCTAGCTTGGTAACTTACTGGCCAGTAGAGAAGGGCAGAAACTATTCCATTTCTGAGCCTAGGCTTCTGAGCATCTTACACCATTCCTCCCTCAGATTCCTGCTCCTGCCATTCGAGCAAAGCTGAGCTCACCCACCACACCAAGGAAGCCGCAGGGAACAAAGCCAGGCTGGCCATGCCATCCCACCCAGGTCCACAGACACCAGAGAGAGTCAAGCAAGCCACACCTGCATGGATGAGCCCCACTGAGCCTACACACATGTAGAAGGATGAGCGATGATAGTAGACGTGTTCTTAGCTGTGGGTGATTGTATAGCATTTCACGACGATAGTAACCAACCTGCATCCAAAGCAGACAACCTACTGCAGAAGAACAGCATCTCCAGCTTCCTCCCATCACCATCTGGCCCTGGGGAGACCCCAAGGAAGAGAATTCAGAACTTGGGGCACCTGATCTGGACACTAGATAAGCTGCATCACCCCAATGCAAACCTAGGCGGGTTACTAGGTGCACACAGCTGAGATCCTCCACTCCAGGGAGATCTTGTGTGTGGAAAGAGTTGGGAATCCTGGTCAAAATCCAAGAAAACAAACTTTGGAAGAGAGCAGGAGGTCTGGCTTTGTGTCATAATGAAGAAGGACACTTAAAAGAAATCCCACACTAGCTCAGAATTGAGAATAATAGATGGTTATTTATTTAAGGGTAGACTCACAAATCAATATCCTCTGCTGGAGCGGAGAACAGCAATCGAATCCTGCAGCAGGAAAAGAAGTCGGACGCACACTTTGCATCGGCATAAATAGTATGAGGCCACACCCAAGTGGGCAGGTAATTTAAAGGCTACTGGCTGTAGGATTTCCTACATCATCATAATGTTCATGGTGTGGCCAGAGGTGATGTTAAGCAAGTCATGGTTATCGTCCAGCTGTGTGCCCAGTGCCACTCTGTGGACAAGGGAGGCGGGATCAAGTCCCCCGTGGTCTATCAGGATGGAAGATGGGCCAGGCCTCTGGATTCTCTCATACAGATGCCACAAAGAACAAAGGCATCACCCACAGAGAGGGTACATTTGCAAAATAGTGAGAGAATCCCAAAAAGTAACAAAAACTGGAACAAAAACTCTCTCTCCTGGGACTAAAAAGGGGAAAAGGGCAGGGTCTAATTAAAAGTCTCCCAGTAAAGTAACCGCCACTGTCTGATTCATCATAAAAACAAATGCCTGGTGTTGTGTAATGTATACCACAATTTAATTCGTACACTAGAATTCAGATCATGAATGGATAACAAAATTTTTGCTGGATAGTCCTGACTTAAGTAAAATTGGCTTTATTTAAAAATAGCAATCCTTAAATTGTTTAAAAATAGCAATTCCAGCTCCATAAATACTACTACTGTTATCTCATTCTAAAGATAGGGGAACACTAGTAATGTTTAACTCTCCTCAAAGATGAGAGATGGCACCTCAAAATTTACTGAAGATTGGTTTTTTTGCTTACATTAATATGAAGGTTATGGAAACATATTTGAACACTGGGGGCTGAATCTCTCCACCCTTTCAGAACTGAGCAAAGGTTGGTCTGTGTTTCGATTTGTGATCATTTAACTTTATCGGCAACAGCTAAAGATAAGGAGGCAGGTCCCCATTGTTCTTGAGTATGCTAATTTAATTAGAAGACTCTAATAGTAAAAAGACACTGCCTTTTACTACTGACGGGCATGTTAGCGTGGTTATGTGCGATACCACAAATGAAGACTATTTAACACTTCTCACACAAACACATAAAAACCACAGACGGGCAGACTCAGGTTTGAGTCCCAGGTCTGTCGTTTACTAAACTGCAGAGAAGCAAGCTGACTTGTTCAGGCCTGGTAGACTCATCATATGGCAGGGATGGTGCTGAGCTGGGGCCTCAAAGCCTTGCCATGAAGACTGCATGTCACACGTGTGGCTGACAGGATCCACACTGTACACTCAACTAAGATGGGATGACTTGGTCCCCAGGGAACATCTGGGGACATCTAGGAGCATTTATAACTGTTGAAACTGGGGCAGGTGTACCATTGGTATGTAGTGGGAAGAAGCCAGAGATGCTGCTGGGGAAAAAAAAAAGTCCATGATGACCACAGATTTCCAGACTGCCCAGCCAGTGTCCAGGGTACTGAAATAAAGAAATCCGGTTCTTGGAGCACAGCAAAAGATAATGGCGATGGCTGTGTAACTCCCTGGGAATGTGGGGTGTGGCAATCCCTGCATCCTTCCAGGGGGCTCAAGGAATATTGATGGCAAATACGCTAGACAAAGAGCCACATGCCTTCTGTTTTGAATTCACCCAACCCAGAGCCTGAAAAATTGGAGAGAGTGCAAGAGGCGTCACCCTGAGTTTATGACAACCAGGAGTTTGTGTTTCCGTGAGTGAGGCTTTGCTTGAAATTCATAGCACGCTTGGAGCAAAGCCCGTGCATTGAACACCCTGGCTCGCTGAATGCTCCAGGTTCATAGGGTTCCCCTGACACCCTCCCACAGGATGTCTGTTTTAAAAGAACTGCCCTGTGACTTGGTTCAGAAAGCCCTTGGCTATTGCAGAAACAGTGTGGGGACCATTCTGATATCCACAGATGCTCTTGCACAACGATGGACATGGAGGGGATCTGGATCTCATAACTGTTGGGATTGGGGATGGTGTAGAGAGGGGTCACTAGATTGATACAAGCATGCCTCAAACTGGTTGAAACTGCACACCATTTGATAAATCTGGGTAGAGAGCTCTCTGCGATCATAGTCACGAGAGTGAAGCGAGACTGAGTGCCAGGCCTGGCCATAGCGAGGAGGGGATGGAGAGTCGTAATTCACAGCAGGGAATATCTCCAAGGACGATGTGGGCATCAGGCAGCAGACTATTTGGGAGGGAGGGGGAGAGGCATGGCAGGATTGAACCCAGCACAGCTGACTTTCCGGGACAGCTGGCAGGCTAGATGGGGACAATGCTTCAGGAGAAAGGAGACATGACTGGCCAGGGCTACAGCTTCCCAGATGAGGGCTGTACTTGTCATTGTCCCAGAAATATGCTGCCACAATAACGTCAGGGAAGGTACTGTCACTTCAGGACCCCCTTTTCACCCTGTTTGAAGTCTCTCCTTTGCAAGGGATGGGTGTCATTTGTCTCACCATCTCAGTCACTTGTAGTTAAGTGAAAAGAATATTCTGGAGGCAGGAGATCAATGGCAGCCTGATCTCCAACAAGGCGTGCACTCTCTGGGGCAGCAGGAGGTTAGTGAGGAAGGCGGCTCATCTAATTCAGACTCTATCTGCTTCCTGTGGTGTTGAAGACAACCCAGTGGAACCTTCCATTGGAGTCCCCTATATTGACATGAGGGTTAATATTAATGGTCAACTTGAAGGGATCTAAAGCCACCTGGGAGATGGGCCTCTGCGCATGCCCGTGAAGATTAAGCTTGGTTAAACTAATTAAGACCCACCTCAATTGTGGGAAGGACCAATTTCTGGGTTGGAGATCCTGGCCTACATAAAACGGCCAAAGGGCGCTCAGAGCGGTAGGTATTCAGTCTCTTTTCTGATTGCTACAGCTGCTTCAACCTCCCGCCACCTTGACAGTTTGCCATGACGGATGGTGCCTGGAGCTGTGAGCTAAAAGAGACACTCTCTCCCTCGAGTGGCTTTGTCAGAGAATTTTATCACAGCAACAGGACAAGAAACTAAGACAGCATGACAGTGTCCGGAAGGGTTACAGAGCCACCCTGCTGTAGGACAATGGTTTTACCATGTAAAAATTTGTTCCTTGTACTTGTTTAATAAAATACTGATTGGCCAGTAGCGAAGCAGGACATATAGGTGGGGCAACCAGGCAGGAAGTAGAGGCAGGGCAATAAGAACAGGGGAATTCTGGGAAGAGGAAAGATTCAGTCTACAGCCATCAATCACCCAGACACAGAGGAAGCAAGATGAGAATGCCTCGCCATGTAGCTGACACAGACAAGAATAATGGGCTAATATAAGTTATAAGAGTTTTAAGAAGCCTGAGCTAATAGGCAATCAGTTTATTATTAATGTAAGCCTCTGTATTTCTTTAGGACGAACGGCTGTGGGACCCGGCAGGACAGAAACTCGGTCAAAACCACACAGCTACTGGGCAGCAGACAGGCTTCCATTCAGCTTTGCAGATCCAGTCTGGCTGGGCCATAGGAGTGCTCCCAACTGCTAGTCTCTCCCACATAAGCCTTGTGTCTTCTCTACTTACAGGCCATGTCCCCGGTGACCCCTGCAGAGCAGCCAGTGCTCCGGAACATTGGGACATGTCTTCCCAGGTAGATGAGTGAAACACCTGGAGAATTCATCCAGGTTGAGAGGCATCTGGAGTGGGTGACAAGGGGTCACACGGTGTGAGGACAAACTGGAGTCTTGCTAGATGGAGAGCAAGGCACCATGGCCCAAACTGTGAAGAAGTGAAGCTTTGGAAGAAAGAGAAGGGAGCCGGCCTCTCCAGTTGCATTTCTACGTCTCTAGGAAAAGAGGATGTGACATGGACTTCCAATGTGGCCTTTTATTTGGGCAGCCCAACTCTTAGAGGGAGCCTCTGGTGGGTTGGGTGGGGTCTGGCCAACTTCCCTTCTCACCTGAGACCTGGGGTACCCACAAACCCAGCACAAGGCTTGGTAGTGTTCACACACACAGCGGGAAATGCTCAGGAGAATGCAGGTGACCAGGCTGTCTTGCAGCTTAGCAATCATAACACAAAGACCTTTCTAGGGGGGTGCTTTTATTTCATTTATTTCTAGTTTTCATTCAACTCAAGCTGGCATCAGACTCACAGCCATCCACCTGCCTCAAATGCTGGAATTACGGGCATGAGCCACCACACCCGCCTCCCTAGTGAAGGTTTTAAGCGTAGACTCACGACGAATCTGCACATGTGGGAACCCAGGAGAGCTTGTGCATCCCACACGCCAAAGCACTCGTCCTGCCACTAAGTGGCTCCAGGCCTGTGCAGCTCTATGTCCTCTCTGGTTCTCTACACCGAGGGAAAGCAAAGACTCCAAGTTCCTGCATTTCTCTCGTGTTCCTAGAGGCGGTGCACAGAGGTAATAAGAGTCCCTCCATAAAGGCAGGCCCACATCATCTTGTCTGTTCAGCTCCACAAAGGTGTGTACTATCTTCCTGGTCACCGAAGCAGTAGGCCCAGGCTAGGAAGGCTGAGCAAGGGGCAGTATCATACCCAGTCTGAGGTTAAATCAGTCTTGACCCCAAGCCATGGGTCTTCCCCAGTGAACTGGCCCATCATTTCCATACATGTTCTCCCTGAAGCAGCATCTGCTGGATCCGTGTCCACTGCCCAGCAAGACGTAGCCACAGACCACAGGGAGACACGGAACACTGACAGAGTGGTTCTCGTGGGCTGGCAAACAATAAAATAATATGTATGCCCTTGTCACCTTCCACCAAATATGGCCAGCAAGGGGCAGTTGATGGGATGGACATGTGGACTGTGCAGACAGCAAGAAGCCCCAAGCTGAATCCCACCAAATGTTCCGCTGAGCATCCGGGAAGTGGAGGAATCGCCATGGACTGGAGTAAGGCAAACACCTTTGGGGAAGATGAAGATGCAAGGTAGAGGCCAGGGAAGGTGACGGGGCAAGACAGATGACAGAGGTGTGAGAACATGCATGGAGGCAGGAGTAGAAGCTGTGTGTGGAATAGGGGTGCTGTGTGAGTGAGGAAGCCAGCCCTGCAAAGGGGAGGTGGTCACATGTCACAGCACAGGAAAACGGCCAGTGACTATCAATCAGCTGTGTCAAACTTCTCTACCATCCACAGACCAAGCAAAGCACCTCACTCTGGAGACAGGTGGGAGAGCCTACTGCTCACACTGCCCTGCCTCAGAGACTTACCCAGAAGGAGCCCCCAGAGCCCAGGACTTCTTCTAGGTTCATGGCACAGCAGAGTGAGTCTCCTACATAGAAGAGTTGCTGATGGGTGTGGGGCAACAGCCTGGCACTGCCAGTTCCCTGAACTGGAGAACACGTGGTGATCCCAGCACCACACTCGGCCCTTCAGCCTGGCCTTGGTTCTCAGGACAGCTTCCCAGAGCTCATCACACTGGGTAGACGGAGAGCCTGATATCACCTGCCCCTCACTGCACTATGAAGCATTGCCCACTGTGTGGATGAGGAAGGGTAAAGACAAAGACCAAGGGCAACAGCACAGAGGTGGTAAAGAAAATCAGATCCAGCCAGTCTAGAATTCAGAGTCACCATCACCCCACATCCCTTCGTGTCTCCTCGGTCTCTTTATTTACACCCCGAAAGTGCTCGCGAATGGTGGCCGAGGGACTTACTGTCCTATCCAAAACAGTGAAAGGAGGAACTAGTCTGTAACCATCTCTCAGAAAAAGGCCAGGGCTCCCTTCTGCAGGAAACTGGGATGCTAAAAGCTGTAAATCTGAGTTCCACTGAAGACAGAATGTGTGAGTGTGTTTCCGTGAGACGCTGAAGCAGCACCATACCAGCTGAGGACACAGGAGCAGCGACCCACCCCATCTGTGGCCAGTGATGGCTGGCAGACCCTGTAAGACCGTTATCTAGCCCAATCTCTGTGATGTCCCCTCCCTGTGCTAGGGCCACCCTTGGGACTAGGAAGTGCAGAGCCACAGGGTCAAGAGATGGTAAGGAAGACTGTGGGGCTTTGCTGCTGCCAGGAGAGATGGGTCTACCCTTTGAGACAGCGATGGGCAAGGGGAAGTGGGAGAAGTCATCATTACAAATGAGGATTCAGGCCCCATCCAACCCAGACTCAACCAGTGTGACCCAATCCACCACAAGGCATGAGCAGGGTTGGTGCAGGCAGCAGCAGAGGACACAGGGGAGAAGCAGAGAACAGAGTGGTCACTGCAGGAAGTTGCCATTCTATTTCTTGGAGAGGGCTGCTCTGGCTTGAATAAGATCTAAGGAGAACGCAAGAAAGACCCTTGGCAGGCCAACACTGCCACAGCCAGGAAGGCCATGTTTGCGGGGGTGGACAGGAGCAGGTGTAATAGCCCCCACCACAGTCACCCCTGACAACAGCACACTCTGGACCATGAGTGGGAGACTCCCTGTGAGCCTTCAGCAGGGTGACTCCTCCAGAGTTTCTTTGCCTACCAAATACAAGAGTTGAATTCAATAACGGACACGTATTGTGTTCTATAACATACTGTGTATCGGTCACATAGGAGTTTATCAAAAGCTTTGAGAACTTCTAGGGAGTAATAGCATGTTTGTCAACACTGCTAGGGAAGAGTCACACCAGTGAATTTCTCCCCCAGCAGAAACACACGTGTCTAGTGTAGAAAGCCTGTCCTACATGTTCACCCTTGCTCGTTCTTGGCTCCTTGGACAGGGAATAAACACGGTGGGCTTGTTTCTGTGGAGTCCTCATGACATAGCGTTGAGCTATGAGACGAGGAAGTAGGCATGAGTCCTCTGTTGTCAGTTCCTGGGGTCCCTAAGCCCGGGACGCCCCTTCAAAAGGGTTGTTCCATTTGCTGTGGACTTGGAGGCAACTCCGGATCTGGTGGAGCTATCCATAAACTGGAAGTCAGTAAACTACAGAGGAAATCCAGTAAACTGTGCCGGAGCCGAGAGCGTGGGCTTTTTTAACCTCTGCCTTCCTGGCTCCGATCTGATGTGATCACTGTTTGGGAGGTCAGCAGGGAATCCAGGTAAGCGCGTTTTCTGCGCGACCTTGCAGCCCTTGGGTCTGTGTTCATGACTGTAAGCAGGTGTTACCATGTCACTCGAACTCCTGCCCACAGTGACATCTCTCCAGCTCTTCCTGAGCTATTCCCTACTCTGGGATGTGCAACTTTCTTTGGCATGTCCTAAAAGCACCTCTTTTTCTTGACTAGGACTTAGTAAGCCTAACCTGCCAGAGGCAAAAGAAGCCATAAAGATCCATTGCACCCCAGATCCCGGCTGACGGCAAGTTTATTTAGTGCCGATGCCATGCATTTCCCGAGCCTGTGGCCATGGGCAAGGCAGACTCTGGGAATGCATATTACCTTGTACCTGTCCTCTTCGTTAGTCAGAGGGTTCCATGCCTCCCGGCAGTGAGTTGTCCCAAAGCAGCCGTTTCTATGCTTCCAAAGGGCCCCAGGACCAAACCCACAATCACTCAGAGTGTAAGGAGTTAAACAGGTGCTCCTGCCAACTCTCCCGAGTCCTTAATGTATCACACGATCAGAGAGCCTTTAAAGGAAGCAGCTGTTTTGAATGGAATTTCTCAAGCTTATCCAGCCAGGGAACCCAAGCTCCTTCTGAAAAGGCCACCTTACTAAGTAGCTGCCAGCTTTTCCCCTCAGCTCTAATCTACAAGAGTCATGTGACATTGGGCAAATCATCTCTCCCCTCAGGTTTATATCAAATAATGGGGTAGTTGGTAAAGAGGTTTACCTGGGCCTCAAACACCAACTTGAATGTTGGGAAGTTGCAGCCTGGGGGCTGTGTCCTGAAGAGTTCTGATTCAACTTAGGGTGGAAAACACCGTCATCAATTAAACTGTTGCCATCCCAAGAGCCAGCCTGAGAGCCCAGCACCAGCTATCCCTGTAACAGATAACCCTGCAGGTCACCTTCGTGTGTACCAGGGTAAGCTGGCCCTGTGATCCCAGCATCCCCAGCATTTTCCCCTCAGCATTTACCTCGGTCATGGAAGTGTCTGCTCTGCTCTTGTTGACTGGTCTGTAGCCTCAATCAAATGGCTGGCACAGTCTGGACCCTTCCCCCCCCATTCGGGATGTCAGCCTGGTTTCCCGTCTTCCACCTCTACACAGAGGTGGTGCCAAGTAGCACAGGTGTAAGCATGTCCTGCACAGTCCTGTGGGAAATCTGGAATACTGAAAGTCCCATTGCATCCTCTGTCCCCAGCGGACATCTGGATGCTGGATTCTCCCAAACTCTCCCAAACCATCCCAAGGAAAAGTTGTTCTCCGTATTTCAGAGTGGCGCCCAGTGAGGCTTGGGAACCAAGGTGGGCTTGCTTTAATGCAGGTCCCCAACCCCCAGGTCTGAGTGGAACCAGCTGGACCAGGGGGAGCCTAGTAAGTAATCTTTTTCACCTTCGCCTTGGTGGGAAACTGACATTTGAGGACCACAGGACTTCAAGAAACTTGTCTCCTGAGATAGCCAGATGTCGGCATTCATTACCATGGAACTTTCAGAAACCTGTTTCCCTTGACCTGCCTACTTGTCCAGGTCACCTCTTTCCAGCTGCTGCGAGGAATGAACTAGACAAGATGTGTTTGCAAAGGATCGGATGTGACACCAGTACCCTAAAAACACGTGTGTCCTTCCTCCTGTCTGTAGCGCATAGCTGCTCCTCCACCCAAATCCACCCGACATACTGAAGGGTTTGGAATGAGAAGCTGGAAAGCCTTTCTAGGGCCCCCATCCACTTAGCTAGGGTCAGAAGGAAGAACCAGGTGCTGTAAAGTCAACACACTGTGATCCTCTGAGAATCACATGTCGAGGCTCCCACAGCACACCTTATCTAGAGCATGTTCCCTGTAAGAAGACCCCCACTGGGGCTGGAGAGATGGCTCAGTGGTTAAGAGCATTGCCTGCTCTGCCAAAGGT
>LOJH01002796.1:0-22956 GCA_001685095.1 Ellobius talpinus
ATATATATATATATATATATATAGAGAGAGAGAGAGAGAGAGAGAGAGAGAGCACCATCACCTTCAGCAGCAACAATGGCAACAGAATCTTCAAAGACATTTTTTTGTTTCAATAGGGGAGAATTTAAACATTAACTCTGATTTTGATTAGATTGTTTTTCAGTTTAGATTTCAAAGTCCCCTTTTTAACTCAGTTATTCTTGAAAAACTAAAAAGCAGATCAGGAGACATCCTGCTTGTTATTTTTGCCACACCCTAGTAAAATATCTTTGCCTTCATTGCTGTCTGGTATTTCTGTTCTGGAAGGACCTTTTCCTATAGCTGGTTATTGATATATTTATGTGGAAATGATCATTATTTGTAAGCTCTGTCATTTATCCTCAGTACTGACCATCTTTGCTCACCTTTATATTTATTCAGTTTGAATTGTGAGATTTCATCTCAAAATTCTATTACTGTTTTCAATAAGAGAGTCAGTCAGCAGGAGGAAGAGAAGGTAGGGATGCCTACAATTGCAATACACTGTATTTGTATGAAATGTCAGAGGTAAATTAAGTAAATAAATTATTGTTCTGCTATAACAAGTTGAATTTTTCATGCAATCAATGTAGACTGACTTTATTTCAATTTATAAACTGAAAACATTAGGTTCAAACAATTATTTGTGTTTATAGGCTACAAGTATGCCTTTACATTTCATTGATGCCAGGAGCCAGAAATTAAGAAAAAAATGTTTTTCTTGTTTCCTGAGGTATATTTATTTCTGGGAAAGAAACATAAAATTGCATAGAACACGTCTGTTTTTAACAAATTGTTTCTACTTAATGCCCATATAACTAATGCAGTTCAAGATCTTTTGTAAGCGCAGAAGCTCTGCCCGATCAGTTACCCGATTTCAAGGTTTAGTGCAAAATTAAAACATTCCAAAGTTATTAGAACTCTCAAGACATTGCAGCAAAGTTTTAAACTGAGCAGAGAGTCTGCTGGGGCATGGGTCCCTACGGAGCTGTAAAGTTCAATGCCTGGCCTTCAAAGATGCCGGGACAAGAGAAGAGGACAGTGTATGTGCAACCTGTGTGCAGAGTAAGCCTGAGAATGTTGTGTGAGGAAAATACAACTTGAGTTTCTCTTTTCTCGTTGTCAGTCAGAGTCCTCAGCACTTGGAGAGAAGTTCAACAGTCCCAAATTATCTTCAGATTGTTAAGTAGGACACAATGCTATAGAAAATTGAACATACACATGGATCAGTTAGATAATCCAGATAGATTGCATTGTATGATATACAAAACTCCCAAATTTCCTTATTGCTTTAAAAGAGGGTGATGGGTTCACACCAATTTACTCAATGACTTTTACATTGCCTTTCTATAGGAAGGGAACTGAAAATAAAGGATATTACCCATGTCTGTGACCTAGATCATTAGCTCTGGTAGATCTTCCAAGTTCCTCTTCTTTCCTTGCCTTATTATTTAGTATGTATGTCCATTCTAAACTCCACCCTTTCTTTGAATTTCTTCAAAGGATGCATTTTATCCCAGTGGTTGCTCTGGTTCTTTTTAGATACCTGACAGTTATAAACACCTATGATAGCCTGTAGACGGGTGCTTGAAAGGAAGTCATCTATGGTATGTATGTGGTTGTGGTGTGGACCCTTTATAAAAGGTTAACTTACCTTCAGAGTTGTTGTTGTTGCTGATTTTCTGTTTCATATAAGGCCTCCAGAGAAGCTTATAGTGAACCAGCCCAAATCACTGTCATTTTGTCCCACACCTTTTAGGTCACTAGAGTTCATGTTAGTCATTACAATAATAGCTCTTCACCCTGAGGAAATCCTACCTGCTATTACTTTTAGCATACAGTGTATGAAAAAGTAGGAATTTGTATTGTAATGGTCAGGTACAGACCTACCATTTGTTTACATGTGATGGTGAGTATTTCTCATAGGAATATGTTCAAGTTGCCCCCTAAAAGACTCCCAAGTTCCTTGCTTTCTTTACTCAAGAAGCAACTCTGCTTTGGGAATTCTCTCAAGTGTCCTCCTTATTTGCTTGAAGTAATAAACCTTCATCACTCTCTTTTCTCTCAATTGTGCTTATTGCTTTTGTACACCAACTTGTGCACTACTATGCTGCGCTATGCCTGTTGTTGTACTTGCTTACTGCAGCCTCCTCGGTCTTCCAAGTAGCAGTGTTGAAGAGATGTAATTCTTGTTTGGGGCTTTCTCCCTTTTTACACATACACATAGTGCGCTTTGATAAAACCAACCCTCTAGTCACTCCACTTCAGTGCTCCTTCTAGCTCCTTATGACTCTCCCCTTTCAACTTCATTAGCTTTTTAAAACCTACTGAATTCCCATACCACTGTCAGTGTGGACATGGGTTTGGGACCACCTACTGAAAACAAATGTAACCCCTCATGTCCTTGATTCCTGAAGAAAATGGAATCTGTAAGTCATGTTTTTTGTCCTGACTTCCTGATCCCCATCCCAGTAGTGGCTTCCAAATTATCACACAGAGGTTTATATTAATTGTAAATGTTCAGCCAATAGCTCAGGCTTATTACTAGCTAACTCTTACACTTAAATTAACCCATATTTCTTTTTATGCTTTGGCACATGGTTCATGGCTTGTTCTGTCATTTTTTATGTGTCCTGCTCGTTTGGTGGCTGGCTCATATCTCCTGACTTTGCACTTCTCCTTCCCATCATCCTTAGTTTAGTCACCCTCCTATACTTCCTGCCTGGTTGCTTGTCAATCAGGGTTTAGTTAAACCAACCCGAGTAACAAAACTTTACAGTGCACAAGAGGATTAGTCTATGGCAGAATTCCCTTCCCCAAGCAGTCATTAATTGCAGGAAACTCCCAATTTTTGGAAGTGGGACCTCATCTTTTTTGGATTTTGTGGATTAATCTGTCATTGTGCATGTTGTCACAATCACTGTGGGTTCGTAATGCAGCTGCTTCATTGTGTTCTGAAAACACTGCTTTGTTGTGGTCAGTTTGAATCCATAGTGTGCATCACCACCACCACTGTGTACTCCATATTTATTCCCTGGGAAATGCTATGCTAGATATCTCCTGTTCTGATGAGTTCAGAGTGAGGATGCTGCTCCAAACACTTTCTGCTGAGCTGTTCAGGGGGGTAGGTCATTTCCTGTCCAGCCTTCTGTGAAGACCACAGTCTTTTATGTAAGTCAGTTCTCTGGATCTCTCATCTGTTGGAAGTTCAGCAGAATGTGTTTAGTTCTCTTGAATCCCACCTGGATCTTCTTAGACTATTGCTTTTCCCAACAGACTTTAGGTGAGAAAGGCCTCTCAGATGAGAAGAGTTTCTCCAGAGTTAGTAGAATCCCCATAATGATATACAAATTCTGCTTCAAATTTCAAGTCATGGGGCTGAGGTTGTAGACTTCATTGAAGCATCATTTCTTCTTCCTGGGGAAACTAAAAAGGCAAGTGAACTTTCTGAAAGAGGCGAGGAGCTTATACTTATTTAACTTCATAAATTACCAAGTTCCAGGATGAAGAGGCAGAAAGAAACTTTCAGTAAGAGACTTCGCATGGGTCCTAAAGGTAAAATTTAAATGGGGTCTGAGGGTACTGTGCTTCCACCCTGAGAGATGGGCCTCTAGGAACTAGTTAAAGCTGGTGCAGCAGAGCTGTGAAATTAAGAGAATGGTTGAAAAGAAACAACCTCTCAAAACTAACATACGAATAAAGTATAAGGAAAATAGCGTCAAACCCTTGAGGTGCACATTCCCTTGCTCTATTATCATTTTACTTTCCTTCTTTGTCATCTAAATCCAAAAAAGTAATTTCAAAATAACTTTATGTGTATTTTAATTAAAACATTTTGGAAGATATTTTCAAAAATATCTTTCCCAGTATTCTCATGCAACAGAAGTTGTTATTAAAACACAGGGAACATTAAGTTTGTGTTGTTATCTTTAATATCAACATTCACTCATCAGTTTAATATAACATTTACTTACTGAATAAATAGCTCTGAGCTTCTATCCTGTCAGACGCTCTGTCAGTGCTAGACATGCAAGAATGAACAAAACCAGATTAAACCTTGTTCTCATAGAATTTGTCTTTTGGGGTGGGGTGGAGATCAAGAATAAGCACATAGTTATAGAGATAAGAAAGATTCTACTTAATCCTAAATTTAAGAAGGAAACTAAATTATGGTCAATGGATGAGTATCTTTTTCGTTTCATGTCTGTCCCTGGAATAAAACGTTGTGGAAAAAAGTGTTTCTGTTAAGATGAAAGGGTTTATTCAGCTTACAATACAAAGCTACAGTCCATCATCTGGGGAAATCAAGGCAGGGACTTGGCCATTCACATCTATAATCAAGAGCAGAAAGAGAATCAATGCATACATGCTCACTCCTCAGCTCACATATTTCTACTCTTTACCGTTAAGCACCTAAACTCAAGGAATGTGAAGCCCACAGTGCTGGGTCTTCCCACATCATTGGTTAACATAATCAAGACACTCCCACACTCCACGTCTACATTGAGATTTCTTTCCAGCTAATTCTAAATTATACCAGCATGACAATTAAAATCAGCCATCACAAGTGCTGAGCAATGAAGAATGGAAAGACAACAGTTAGTCAACTTGGTCAAGGAAGCAATACAGTAAAAAGCTCAACATTAATTTTAATGATTAAAGAAGTATAGTAATTATAATGATAATAATAGAGGTAGGTAAAATCTGTTAAATGAATATTATGTTTTTATCCATTATATAACACAACTACTGCATGTTTTATCTTTATGTTAGTATGAAATTGATATGCTTAAAGATTTATGTTCTTTTATGTGCAGGACTATTCAGATAATCATTTTACTACATTATGTTGAAAATGTTTAATTTTGTATTCATGTACAGGTCTAAGTAGTAGTAGACTGTGGTCATCTGTGTGGTTCACCCGTTTTCTTCCATGAGTAATGGCCTGCATATATAGTGTGCTGGAAGACAAAATGCTGACATTCATATTATCCACTGACCTTATTTGACTTTTTCCAATTTTTAATTCACTCATTTGCACTTTACCACACTTGTATATGTGTGTGAGTCTGACAACAACCAAGGTGCAAATAGTTCAGAAAAGAAATTCCTCCATGTTGACTTTTTCAGCCACCGTATCTCCCTTTACACACTTGAATCTGTATACAATAATTTCCTTCCCTTCCTTCATTCCTTCTTCATCTTTTATTCCGATGAGAGAGGGACTCACTATGTATCTATGACTGCCCCAGAACTCCCTGTGGAGACCAGACTGGAGTTGAATTCCAAGCCTGCCTCTGTCTCCTGAGTGATGGGCTTAAAGGTGTGCACCATCACACCAGGCCTGAGTTTTCTCCTTTCTTTCCTAATTCTGAGTAATATACCATAGATAGTATGGAGCTACAACTTGCGGAGGTTCACTTGTGCATCTCTAGCTTTGGGCCTTTAAACGTTTAATGGTTAATATTGCTTGTCAACTAGAATAGATTGAGAAACATCTAGAAGACCAGTAAAGGAAATTTCTGGATGCTTCTGTGAACTCATTTCCAGGGATCAGCTGATTCTAAGTACTGTGTGGCTGGGTTAATTACATTATGGTATAGTAGGAGATGTTGAAAAGTAGGAGGTGGAGAGTTAGGTAAGAAGCAACGGTTGGAGGAAAGCGTTTTCTAGAGTGTGGCCTTGGTGATTTTTGTCCTCCTCCCTTCCTGCAAATATCTGAATATTGAACCTATAAACTCCTTCTGCTTCTTGGAGGCCATGATTTGAAATGTTCTTTTCCCTGCACCTTCTCTGCCATGATGTACTGACACTGCAGACACTGTGGCCCTCCCTTAGGCTGCTTTGCTCAGCTCTTTGATCACATTGATGAGAAAGTCTGAGAACACTGACTATTGGCATTTGTGTGTAAGTTTTCACGTGAGCATATTCCTGTTTTCCCTTCTAGTTTAATCCCCAAGGGTGGAAATTCTGGGCCCCGTGGTAAGTCATGTTTAGTTTTATAAAACATTCCCAAACTCTTCTCTAGATTGGTAGTCCCATTTTCTATTTCCTAAAACAATGGATGCAGGATTTACTAAATCCTGACCACAATATGGTGGTATCACTGTTTTTCATGTTTTGTATTGTAATAAGTTTGACTATGCTTTCTTAGAATTAGTGCCATTTACCATATTTATATATTCAAAATCAATCTATTCTTTGAGTATATAAGTGCAGCTCATTTGACATTTTCACTCCCATGTCTAGGAAACTTTTCTGTGTCATTTTGATAATGGCTGACTTCACTTATATATTTAATTGCCACTTTTCAACATTCTCAAAAGATTTATTTACACGTGTGTTTTGCAGTCATGTATGTGGTACTCCATGTGCAAGCCTGCCTGCCTGATGTCCTTGGAGGGCAGAGGGGAGGGCCAGATCCTATGGAACTGGAGTTTTAGATGGTTATGCTCTGTGTGGGTGCTGGGGAATGAACCCTTATCTCTGCAAGAGCAGTAAGTGCTTTTAGCCTCTGATTTGTTTCTCAGCTCATTTTTCAACATTTTAAGCATTTATCCATAAGATATAATTAATTTTCTTTTTATTTGTGAAAGGGTTTCTCTCTGTAGTACTGGCTATACTAGAACTAGCTTTGTAGGTCAGGCTGGCCTCAAATTTACAGAGACCTACCTGGCTCTGCCTCCCTAGGAAATTCTGTGACTTGGTGTTAAGTGATGTCTCAATTAGCTTTAATTATCAGCATGAGAGAGCCTAAAGTCATCTGAGAGGAAAGCCTCAGCTGAAGGCCTACCTAGAGTAGATTGGTCTGTGGGCATGTCTGTGGAGGCTTGTCTTTATTATTAATTGACGTAGGAGAGCCCAGGCACTGTGAGAAATACTATCTTTATGCAAGTGGTCCCGGGTTGTGAGAGAAAGCTAGCTAAGCACGAGTCAGTGATCAAGCAAGGCAGTGAACCAGCAAGCAGCATTGTTTTATGATTCCTACCTCCAAGGTCCTGCCTTCATATTCTGCTCTGACTTCCTTCAGTGATGGGTAGAAGTGTAAAAGGCCGTGGATCCCTTCCTCTCTTGTTTGCTTTGGGTCAGGGTGTTTGTCTCCAAAACAGAAGCAAACAAGAACTTGTGAGAAGGGTAAATGTTGTTAATTATTCAAAGAACCAAAAACCAGAAGAAAAATGATTACTGAATGTTGAGGGTAGGGCAGGGACATAGTGAACATACTATTAGAAGGTGAGGAAATACTTGGGTATTAGTTGCTTGTCAGGAGAACCCAGGAATTTTCCTGAAAAAGTTCTCATTGGCCAAATATCAAATACCTTGAATTTAAAAATAGATTATGACAGTGCTCTGTAACATACTGAATAAAAGAGAATCTTAAAATTATAACTTCATAGAACAGATTTCCTTAAGACAAAGATGTTAGAATTAGATCTTTTAATTTTTTTTACAGAAAGACTCTACTTAAAAAATTGAAACAATAATTTTCACCTGAAATTATTTTTCTCACTAAAGTTCATTAATAGATGTTGAAAATATTAGGCAAAATACATATTCAGGCAAAAGATATTCAGATGTCAATATATTATTTTTATGAATTACAAAAATAGCTATATATGTAATGAGGTATGTCACGCATGGCATTGATATTCATTGCTATGTTAGATACTGGCAGCATTTGCATCTTTATGTCATGAAGCAAGGAAGGCATAAAATCACCTATTGTAGGATTGTGTCTCAGAGTGTTCAGTGTGAAATTAATTATAAAGATGGAGTAATGCCTTCCCCAATCACTGTACGAGGCACTGTACAAATTTATTTAATCTGCATTTTTCCAAAAGGCCAACAGAAAGGGGCAATTTCTTAGCTTAAAGTAATAAAGAGAAATTATTAGTTCTTGAGTCAAAACAAAGATATAATTGACAGGTGTGCTGTTAGGTTTTTTTGTTGTTGTTGTTGTTGCCTTGGCACAAACCTAGAGCCCCAGGAAGAGGAAACCTCAACCAAAGAACTACCATGATCAGATTCTTTTGGCTGTGTCTAAGAGGCATTTACTCGACAACTGCCGTAGAAGGACCCAGCCTATTACGTATGATGCCTTCACTAATCAGGTGGGACCGGGCTACAAAAGAAAGGTAGTTGAACTTGCGTCTGGAAGGTAGCTAGTAAGCAGCATTCCTCCATGGTTTCTGCTTCAAGCACTTACCTGGAGTCCCTGCTTCAGTTTCCCTTGATGATGGATCATAACTGGAAAACTAAAAGGGTCAATTTCTTCTCCAATTTGATTTTTGATAATGTTTTTTTTTGTCCCAGCAAGAGAAACCAAACTAGGGCATATATATTTTTAATGACAAACTAAATATTAAAACGCATGGCCTATCATACATAAGTTGCTGTTAGATCTAGAGTTCCTTAATATCATTTTAATCACTTTTATAAGTTATTGTCTTCTCTTCTACTATGCATCATTTTGATATAATTTGCTTCATAGCTGGCTCTCTGAAAAGTAACTTAGAGAGACTGTCACTGATAAGGATTAGAGAATGTGAATGGTTTGCTCTGTGTCATGATGAGAGCTAATTATGCAGGGAAGATTTGAAAGTCAGGTTTTAATCTTTGAAATACAACACAAAACGTCATATTAAAATATTACCCCTGATTTTATAAGATAAATATTCATATTACTGATTTTATTTTATTTCCCATTGTGATAATTTAAAACTCAAACTCAATTTCATCTTATTATTTAGAACATTCAAATATGTTCCAGATGAGGTGGATGTCCAGTAACATAGAGAAGGCTTCTGTCCTTTGGGTGATCATGGCACGGCAAATTGAGCGTGAGTGTATGCGCTACAAGAAAGGGTTTGACTGAAATATAGGAAAGGGTGAGTCAAATTTCTTCGGTCGAGGAGAGTCCAATAGTTCCAGATTTGCAGTTATATTAATCATGGTTTTTTTATTTTCATTTTTTATTGAAGGTATTTTTTTCATATGGTATATTCTGGTCACACCCTCTCCCTTACCTTCTCCCAAATCCTCTCCACTTCCTACCCTTCCAACTCCAGACCTTTTTTTCTCTCTCTCTCTCAAGAAAACAAGCAATTTTCTTAAGCAGTTACCAAAAAACATAAGAAAAAGCATAAGAGAAAAACACACACACAGATCACACAAAATCAGAAACCATAGTATATAGGCAAAAATACCACTGAGGTAAAAATTTCCCAAAAAAGGAGTATGAGACAAACAAACAAAACAAACAAATAAACAAAACCCTTCCAAAATATTCAGCGAGGTATAGGACCTGCCATTAAGTGTGATTTGTATACCCAGTGAGGCTCCAATTGAGAAAACTAATTTTGCATTTATGAGTAGTTGACAATTGGAGATGGCTTCTGGGTTAAGGATAGGACTTCTGTCCATTTCTCCTCTCAGCACTGGGATCTCATTTCACTTGGTCCTGTGCAAGCCCTATACATGCTGCCATAGTCTTTGTGAGCTCATACATGTGTCGGTACTATTGTTTCTGGGAGGCATTGTTCATTCAGTGTCTTACATCCTTGCTGGGTCATACAGTCTTTCTGTCTCTTCTGCATAGCTCCCTGAGCTCGGAGGGGGAGAGATTTATGAAGATGTTCCATTTAGGACTGAGTATTCAAAGTTCTTTCACTGTCTTTCCATTGTCCCATCTGAATTAGTTGCCACTCCCTGGAGAAGGTTTTCTGATGATGGATGAGTAAAAAATTGATCTATAGATATAGCAGAATGTCACTAGGAGTCATTTTATTGCTATGTCCCTTTAGTAGATCAATAGTATTCAGTTTTCCTCTAGATCCATAGCCTACCTAATCTCAGATTCTTAACAACCAGAGCAATGTCAACCATTGGTTACATTTTGTAAAATGGACTTTAAATTCTATTAGATAGTAGTACGTTATTCCCATGACTTTTTGGGCTATTTTTTTCATGAGTGTGTCATGCAGGCAGGTCACCAAAATAAGATTTTTTAAAAAGAGTTATTAACACTTATGGAAGAAATACAGATCTTACCCAATCTTACTCAATGACTGCAGTAATTATCAGTTGATTTTCATTTCAGTTACATTTCTAATATTGGGATTTTGGCTGTATTTACAAAGACACTCTAAATGTATGTAAAAGGCTAAACAAAACAGCCATAATTAGTGTGCTGTCTCCTGTCAAGTATTATTCTAGTCAGTTTTCTATTGCTGGGACAAAATATCAGAGAAAATAAAGTGAAAGTAAGAAAAGGTTATCATGGCTCATAAACTCAGCTTTGATTCAAAGTCACTTTGTCACTTTGACCCTGTGGTCACAAAATAGGAGCAGAGCATACAAGAGAAGTCTATTCAAAAGAAAAGAAGACTGAAGACTTCATGGTGATGGCAGCTGGTAACGAGCTGGTGGAGAAGAAGGAGGGAGAAAAAGATGATGAGGAGGAAGAGAAAGAGGAGGAGGAGAAGGAAAAAAGGAGGAAAGGAGAAGGAGGAGGAGGTGGAGGAGGAGGAGGAAGAAGAAGGAAGGAGAAGAAGAAATGATGAGGTCCCAATATCCCATTCAAGGCATATATCCAATGCCCTAATTTTCTTCTATTAGATTCCAGTTGGTAAAGATCCCACCACCTCTCAACACAGGCTGATAAGCAACCCTTTATGACATGAGCCTTTGACAACCATTCCATATCCAAGCTTTAACAAGTCCCATGCTGCCCTTATGTTTATGAAGGCAATTAGCTCCATCTCCTCAGTATGGTGTTGCTATTTGGGAAGACCAGTACTTCTTGTTGATAAGGATGTCTTGCTTCTCTTTTGATCTGTGCAGCTTGTCTTCATTCTTAATGTCAGGTTGATATTGGTCTGGACTCTTCACATCTTATTCACAATGAATAAATTCACACATTGCATATTCATCTCAACAACTGCTATTTGTGCAGATCAGATTAATGTGTTTTAGGTTCTCTTTAAGAAATTGAAAATGTGAAACAGAGCTTTATGCATAAAATGATACATTAAAGTAGTTATTCATATATTTTATGGGAGTGCTAAGCATAGATTCTCACATACTAGGCACTTTCAAAAATTACCGAATAAATAGTAGGCTCTCTTAGAGGGTGTGATTGTCTCTTGAGTAGGAATGAAAGCTCGTATGTCAACAAGAAAGTGTGTGTCAATTGAAAACCAAAAAAGTTTGAAAGAATTTATTGATCAGTATTTTTATAATTAGAACTTTTTACTTTTGTAATGCAGACACATAAAAAACAACTGCAAGTACTAGTGAACATGGACAAATGCAGATGATTGAATGATGGTTACATGTGATGACTTCCTGTTCTCTCTTTTAATATTAGTTCTTCATATATTTTTTTCATGGGACTTGTGCCTTCATACTTTGTGAGGCTAAGATGACTTTTGCTATATCTATGCAAGTGTATTGAGCCTATGCAGGGCTAAGGGGATTAATCAAGTAAGATGTCACTTCTTTTCTTTTTCTTTTTTAAAGACTTTGCTTCAGAAGTTGATGTCATTTATATTCAGCTGTTATTTTTTAAAAAATCATTTGTCTTGGGTGTGATGTGTATAATAACTGCCAACATTTTCTTGGACATTTTATAATTGAACTCATAAAATAGAATGTTATAAGAAGAAATTTGAAAGCATGTTATTAAAACATGCATGATTATACTCAGATATTTACTTATTTGTGGAAGAAACAATTAACTAATTATTCACAAATAGAATTTATGTCTGCTGCTTTTTAAATATCAAAATTCTTATGTTCCTTGTCCAATGGTGATTAATTGCATCTATATTTTCCTTAAGAGTCACTTCTTGGCAACAGCTGTTCATCCTGATATCAGGTTCTGTCAAAATAGTTGCTGATTTAAAAGGTCTTTCAATATACTTTATTATATACCTAATGAGAACTGACATTTTGCTACTGGGAAGTAAGACTCTATCTGAACGTCTTCCAGATTTGTGGTTGGATAAGCCTGGTGAAATAATGCTGCCATACCGTGAACCACAGGCATGACATTTTCCTGAATACAGTACTACCACTTAGCACTGGATATATTTATACCCTTTATACTCCCAAGTCTTGTCATAGCAATTCAAACAAACTTATAAAGGGAATTTAATAAACGATCATATAGATAACCAAACATTCAAGATGATCCTTTATCATTATTTTCAGTGTGTTATTCCCAGTGTGAGATAAATTTGAAGCTGATAAGATGCCAGATCTCCACATTTGTTTCCCATTTGTTTGGGGCACCTACTCGCACTGTTAATCTAACCCAGAGTGGTATGTTTTGTTTTTAGTGTGTTTGGGTTTTAAGCAAAGCCCATAGTACTTAACTAACCATGATATGTCTGGTCTGACAGATTGACCAAATGATATCCCAGAAAGTTGGCATGGTCTGATTAAATTCTTTATTAAAGCATTAATAAAATGATTCTAAAACCCAGACTATTTGAGCACGAGTTAGAAAAATTTAAAATGAAACGTGGGAGGAAACCCTCCTACATTGTCACTCGGTTTCTCTGAGGATGTGTGGATGGCTCTAGTTTCAGTGGGTTGCAGGTGCCAAAATTCTGTTACCACAGCTGTGAAGCACTGTAGCAGGCCACAGAGAAGAAGGAGCACTAACATCACTTCCCTTGATGCTTGGAAAGAAAGCCAAAGATGTTCTTTATGACAGGCTTGTAGCTGGAAGTGCTTTTCCCTAACTTTTTGTGGCATGTAGGAAAACAGGTATGCCTATAATCTTGGGCTTTAAATTTAGGGTGGGAGAAGAAATAATAATCTTTTGGCCAATTTAACACTGGTTTTAAGTGATATTTTTCTGATTCACTGGTGTCAATGGATAATTTGCATAAAAACCTTGTACTCATTCAATGTGTCATCACACCCTGCCCAGAAGAATAAAATGTTTCATCTGTTTTTAAGTGAACAATAGTGTGTAGATTAGGGAATAGGCAATTGATTTGTTGAGAATATAGAACGTATTCAATTCATTACAAATGCAGAGGAAGGAGACACAAGGTCCATTGAGCCATCAATGGTAGGTAGTCCTTTGTTTCAATAATTGTTAAAGAATAATGGAAATATAATGAGACCAATCTTGATACCTTTTATATGAATGTTATAGAATTGGACATGCATAATTGCTCATCTATCCTGCAAGGTGAAGGAGACTGCTCTCCACCCCTGTGCAGAAAGTCATATTAAGCATGTACTAGCAATAACTGCAGTTTGTGGGAGGGAAGGGTTGATTGGCATTCACAAGTATTTAGTCTATCAATTAAACCACATGGTTTCTTCCTCATACAATAGGCAGAAGCTTTTTTTCAATGACTAAGTGGTGAATTTTCTCAGGAACAGGACTTCTTTGTGGGAATGTAACAGGTGGCAATCAGCTCTGCCAAGAAAACAGAGATAACCAAAAACGTTTGTTTTTGTGTTGGTTAAGAGATTGTGTGAATTCAACGTTTTTGTCTTTTTCAACAAGAGGGCACTGATGAAGACTTGATATTTAAGAGATTTTTGTGTTTTCAAGATTTTTTTTCTTTTCAGCAGATGAAGCTGTTCTGAAATTTTATTTGCCTCATATATGGTCATCTTATATCTTTTCTGTTTCGCATATGTTCAAAGTAAAACCTTTAGAAGGGCTGGAACCAAGCACATAGAGCAATATACTTTTAAAACTATTAGAAAAACAGAGCATATACTCCACTTTTGAAATGACAATTTTGATTTGAGTTTTTCTAGCCTTTTCTCTCTATTCCTCCTATTTTTTGACTCTTTGCATCACCCATAACCCCAGTCTATATCTTTGTGGTTTTCCCCATGGGTCCCCACCCCATGTTTTCCTCCATCCAGGAAATCTCAAGTAGAGTTCATCCCACCAAGTTCCTAGGAGGTATGTATTGCTCCATATTTTCTCCATTTTATTTGCCTGTGTTAAATATGGTCCTACTATGATTTCTCTATCAAATATAAATCAATTCTAGGCACAGTTTTATATTCTCTACAAGTACGGCTTACCATATAAGACATTAGTGTGAAGTATGGTATTTATTAAATAATTTATAAAAGAAATTGAGAAAAATTCACAATTTTTGTAAAGTATTTCACTTTCAAATACCTGCTAGAAATATCCTTTTTGCTCTGAGTCTGTGCCTCTCTCTCACCTTAATCTTTCCTCTGCCTCCAAGGGATCTATATGAAATCCAGGACTCCACTCCATTGCATGAGAAGTAGGCTCTAATTGTTGGCCTTGAAAAACATAGTTATTAGCTCAGACCCCAAGCAAATTTATCAAAATATCTGAACAAATAATGGGCTCTTCTTAAAATGGTTATTTGTTCAAATTCTGGGAAAAATGAGGTCTTGAGGAATTAAAGTATCATAGAACATAAAATGATCATGTGTGTCTGTTTCACTAAACACTGCTTTATATGATAGAAAGGCGTGGCATTCATCCAGATAAGCCACCTTCAGATTTCTGTGTCCTTTGTTCATCAGGAACATGGATCTTTTGTATGTCTTATATTATCTTGTTTTGGTAACAAAGTTATCCACGCCTCACAGAAGGAATTTGGAATATTCCTTTCTCATAAGTTGTTTTTTTTTTAATATAGTTTGAGAAGCATTCATATTATATGCTCATTTTTAACTGGTTCTTTCCATCATACAAGCAACTGGGATGGATATTTCTTCCATTAAATAAACATTAAGACGAATGAATGAAAGACCATGATTGAACACTTGGTAATAATTAGTTCTTATTCCTCCATGTACAACAATGTAACTAAATTTTTTTTGTTTTGTACTTCTTCCTGTCAGCATTTCATTTTCTTCTTTTACTTTGCAATCCAGTGAACTAGATCCAAGATGGTTTTGAGTGCTTGTTTTACTATATCTCTTAGATATTTACTCCTGATTCTCACTCCTCTATTCTTGTCCTGTTTTAACTACTTCATGTCTATAGATTCCCACTTTTAAATTGAATTTAATACCTTGGACCATCCCTGTGTTGTTCTCTTATATAATCAAAATTCTTTACTTAAACATGAAAATTGCCTTGGTCTGCATTTTTCTCTTTTTAAATCTAACATTCAGTCTGATAGTTCACATATATTGATGACATTCATTTTGTGTATATATATATATACACACACTTGCCCGTTTCTACTTGAATCTTTGAATAAATTGAAAAAATACACTCTAGAATAAAAACATTCTTACCTGTGGATTTACTTGCATGTAAGCCCATCTGATAATCCAGTATTGGACATTATACAGTGAGTGCTGTCTAGTGAGTGGTGACTTTATTCAGCATTGTCTTGTGAGACTTAGTACAGCTTTTCATTTGACAGAGGTGTAGTGAAAGCATAGTTTAGTTTCAATGACTCATGTGATAAAGTTATAAAAAGTACCTTCATATTTTTGCCATTTTGTATCTTTTTGTTTGTTATGGCAAAGTGATGTCAAATTATATCAAATACTTCATGTTATATATCAGCTATTTAGATCTCTAAGTATCAAGAAAATCAGTTCGGAATGCAAAATTCTAAAATAGCTTCAATAGGATCTACTCATGTTAAGGTTTTGATGACTTTTGTCCCCTTTGTTGAAAAGCGATGTGGTCCCTACTGCTGTGCATATATTCCCCTGTCTCACTCTCTTCTGTGCTATGTGGCTTCTTTTCCTTTCACTCTTGACTTACTTCTTCCCTGTCTCCCTCAGTATATTAAACTTTTACCCTGGGATTTTTGGGTCTTTAGTTACCTGAGTATTTTCTTTTGTGATAGTTAAATTGTCGGTGTTATTTTGCTTTGATTTGGTAATAAAGTTATAACCTAGGGTTTTGAGCATGTGGTCAATCCTGGCTATGCTTCCTACAGCCTGAGTCAGTCTTATTTATTTATTTAGCATCCTGACTGCAGTTTCCCCTCCTTCCTCTCCTCCCAGTCACCCTCCCACTTCCCTTCTGCCTAACCTGCTTCAGCAATCAACTCTTATTTAATAAAGGGCATGCCTCCTATGGATATCAACCAAATACAGAGTATCAAGTTGTAGCCCTCTATCGAGGCTGGACAAGATGACTGAGTATGAGGAATAGGGACCCAAAAGCCAGCAAAAAGAGTCAGCCCCTGCTCCCACTGTTAGGAGTCCCAAAAGAAGACCAAGCTACAGAACTGTCACATATATGCAGGGTGACGAGGTCAGTGCCATTCAGACTCCCTGGTTGTTGGTTCAGTCTTTGTGAGTCCCTATGAGCCCAGGTTAATTGATCCTGTGGGTTATCCGGTGATGCTTATGACCCCTCTGGCTCCTACAATCCTTCCCTTTTCTCTTTAGTTATACTAAGCTTTTCCTAGAAATAATTCTGGCAAGACATTTTAATGTTGATTTTGAGTGTTAACATGGTTAAAACAATTTATGGAATGTCTTAGCATGCCTACGTAGGAAACACAGAGTGAGCAATTTAGAGTTCTTTACCTATATCTTGAAGGAGTGGGCATTTAGAAAATTTTCCTTAGTATCTGTGGGTTTCAGTTTATCTAAGAGAGGTATACTTCATAGTCACTGACATTAGAGTAACAAGGGTAATTCTACCATAACACTGAGCTATACTGGCAAAACAAAAGCATGATGCTTTGCCTCCAGAGACCACCATTAGTATGTAATGATCATATTCTGTAAATGTATTATTTTAATACACAGGACAGGAAACCATGTTCAATGTTTTTGCTTTATTTTGGAACTTTTAAATCTCTCTCTCTTTCTATATATATATATATGTGTGTGTGTGTGTGTGTGTGTGTGTGCATTGGTGTATATGGTTGTGTCTAAGAGTTGGTGTGTGTGGATACACTCACCTATAGGTGTGTGAGTGTGTGTAGGTAAGAGGTCAGTATGGGGTAATTTATTATCCCCCTTCGTTTTTGAGATAGAGCCTTTTGGTTTTTGAAATAGAACCAGGAGCTCACCATATTGGCTAGACTGTTTATCCAGCAAATCCCTAGGTCCACCTATGATCATACACCAAGCACGTGAGTTACAGGCATGAGCCACCATGACTGGGGAAATCCAAACTCAGGTCTAATGCTTGTGCAGAAAGGACAAGCCATCTCCCTGGCCCCTCATTTTAGGGTTTTGATTGAGCTACAAATGCCACAAAGCAACAAGGGTCCAATTGCCTGCTCTTCAATAAGTTAGTGTTCAGAAACCAAGCCTTTCACAAACATTCATGGGAACCCTCTGTGCATAAAGCACACATTTTAAAAGGGAGGGATTTACATTGCTGTTCTCAAATGAAGTGATTGCATTATGCTTGCCACACTAAACGCACACATTCTGAAGTGTTTGCATAAAAGCTTTGGCTTTAAATGTAACTGGTCTTGTGGAAGTGATTCTGATATTTAAAAGTCAGTAGAGGTGTATAGCAATGCCAATTTGCCTTTGTAACGTATTTAAAACACTTTCTGTGGTAGCTAAGGGGAGCAAAGCAGCCATGGCTAAGAGCTCAAACAATTTCCCTGCATCATTCTGGAGAAAACAATTTATGGCTGTGGGAGATTACTCAACATGTTTCCGAGTGCTCTTAGGTCTAAATTGAATCTCTGCAGCCTGGGTTCAGCTGCTTCCATGCAACTTATTTGTAGCACCTCCGGTTGGCAGACATTATTGTTTCTTTCTCCTCTTTCTCTTTTTAATCCTCAGTTGAGCTTGGGGACCATGTAGACCACAACCTTATCTAACCTGTCACTACTGTTCTTAGTCACCCTCAAACAAAAGATGAGATGGAAAGCAGAGCAGAGAGGAGTGAGGGCCTTCTGAAATGACTGGTGAAAGAGACAAGCCAAGAAGACTTGCCAAATCTCTGACAGCTTAACCTTCTGCTCCGTGTTCAACCAGAACCACCCTGTGCATGGTTTGACCTTGTGTGCTGCCTCAGACACTTTTATTCATGATAACTAAAGGCATATGTGGAAAGACAGTGCATTTCCCAGAAACCAACAATATTGCTTACAAAACTATTTAGATTGTTCCCACTGCAACTGTAAACCTGCTAGGACCTGTCCAAGGAGGTTAGAAGAGGATCCTGCTTCCTCTGCGTGGGAGCATTAGGAGCTGCACTAACTTTAGTCAAGAAAAACTGTAGGAAACCAAAATGCCAGAGCTGATTATCTACAAAGACAACTCATTTAGGACTGAGTAGCATTGTAGGGAAGTTTTGAGACCAGCAGGCTGTCTATTTTGTAAATACCCGCTGAAGATGTACCAGGACAAAATGTGAAGAAGCAAAAATCCTTCTCAAACACAAAGAGGGTTGGAAAGACATCACCCATTGTCTCCTAATGGCTCTGTAGAAGACAGAAATAGTCTCATTGCTGTGTGTTCTCTCACTGGATTGGAATGATTTTAGGTAAGGAAAAAAGGATATCTTGTTAGCCCTTGGGCACTGTGGTCCAGCGTGTTGTGCCTATTATTTTTTAATCAACTTTTGTTGTCTTTTAGAGTGTTTATGACTGCTATAGAGGTGGTCTAACCATGGGTAAATTTGCTATAACAAAATAGTCTTTCTGAAGACCCTTTCATTACTTGTCTGCGACCAACTTTTTAGGTGGATGCAAAGAAGCCGTCACACCTGTGATGGAGATACAGCACAGCTTCACTGTTTCAGATGTTAGTTGATGCGGCTATGCGATTTATTTCTTCCACTTCTCATCACTTTTTTGTTTCCTTCTGTGCTTATTTAAGAGGATCAAAAAGTTATATGTTCTGTTGGCATCCGAATATAAGGTTTAAACTGCTCCAAGTTCCTGAGGCTGTCTTTAGTGATAGATTGCTAGAGCAGGAGAAAAGGAAAGCCACTGTGAGCATTCGTTATCCCTCTTAAGTCAAGTCAGATGATCCTCATCTTCTTCATTCCCATTCTAGGATTTTGCTCAATTCTGGTGAAAAGACTGTGAAAAAATTTGCTAACAGAAGAACTAACTAAGTAGAGTTCACTAGTTCTCTGTGCATTGTGGTGTTTGTGGTAGCTTGCATGTTTGTGCACAGATATAGATGAGGCAGTGTGAATGGTAGGGAGAAACTATTACATACATATTTGTATCACCCAAAGAGGTATATCAGCTTGTACATCTTGCCCCATTTGAGATATGAATCACACTACTGTTTGTGTGTGTTATGTGGAATAAAAGAGATCTCTTATGGATGGGAATGTATAAGAGAAGGCACTGGGGGTAGGATATACTGCAGGGATGATGGGAGTGTGCAAGAGGAGGTATTAGAGTTGGGATATGGTATAGAGATGACATTTAACTATCAAGACAAAGCAAAAATTGGCAAGAACTCAGTCTCCTTTTTCTGTTTAGGGATCAGAGTTAGAGAGAAAAGTGGTCTGTCCATGATTCATAGATGGCAGTACTGAACAAAAATACATAGTTACATATTTTAGGACTGTAAAAATGGAATTATATCCAGATAAAACCCATGCTTGGAAAGTCATAGACTCTAGACAGAACTTATTTATCTTGTTTTCCTAAATGGCGATATCATTAAACATCCCTCTAACTATTTACATTTGTAGATTTGTGCTGCTTCCAACATTCACCAGAGAAACTTTATATGGTGGTGAGTATGGTTGATGTAAAGATTCATTACCATTCAAAGTGCTGGAAAAATGACTGTGGTAGCTGGAGTGATATCTTAGAGATTAAGAGCCAAGGGGCATCTATGTTCAATCTCCAGCACTCATATGGCACATAACAACCATCTGTAACCCCAGTCCCAGGGGATCCTCTTCTGGCCTTGAGGGTACTGCATGCATGTGGTACACATATATGCATGTAGATAAAACACCAATAAATATAAAATAATGAAAATAAAATACCTAAGGGACTGTGAGTGCTCACCCATTGATGGGGCATCTATATCACTACATTTGAGGCTCAGAGAACATGGTAGAAGAAAGATTGAAAAAAAGTGAAGGCAAGAGGATGGGGAAGATGTCTGTAAAATGCCGCCCTCTAGACATAGCATTGCTGTTGTACATACAAACCCACAGTAGCTGTAGTTATGTGCATAGGATCAAAACAGTTAAAAATTTTAATATGGAGGGAAGAGAGATACCAAGGTTCCACCCATGTCAGAGGAACTACTGGCAGTTAATGTCTGCTAAAGGTGTAGCCACTATTAGTTTTCCCAGACCCTGGTGGATGACAATAGACCCACACACATATTGACAACATTAAATGTACTCAATGGGTTAATAAACAAATAAGCAAGCAGACAAATAATCTTAGAAAAGAGAACATGAAGTAGGGAAGGTGAGTGAGGGGAGAATTTGAAAGGGGAACTTATATGATCATGACAAATTGTAAACACATCTGGAATTTTTTAGAATTAATAAAAATATTATTTTAAAATCAGAAGGAAGATCTTTACTCACAACTAAAAGGATAACCAGAGAGAAGCCTCATAGGGTTTCCAGCATCTCTTACTACATGGCTGGAAAAGTGGTCAAGAAAGGAGAAGCTGTTGTATGGAAATGCAGCTTCTTCTCTAGATGGTCCTCTGGCTGGAGGGAAGGGCCACTGTGCTTTTTGTATAAGTAGTATCTGGTGAATACTGATCTGGAAGGTCAGGCATAATGAGAATGCTCAGCACAGCTTGGGGCATCTTCTGTCCGGGGGGGCACTTGTTCTCACCTGGTATCTTTTTGATTGCCACCATAAATTAATCAAGTTATTTTGAAGATTTTTGGTGTCTGTTGAAGACTAAAAAATAGAAAGCTATTTTGAAGCCACACTATAGTCACAGTTCCTTAGCAATGCTAATATTCTTACTTTGCTGGTATTAAATTCAATGATAATTTATCATGGGAAGGAGTAAAGATTGCCTTGGTACATCATATATAGTTTTGCATCAACAGACTTTTGTTGGAATTGGGAAAATAGTCAGTTGCATGGTAAAGCGCTTACCACACAAGCATGAAGTCATGAGCTTGATCTACAGAACACACATATAAAAATTGAGCAGGTTGATGTGTGTTTGTAATTCTGTTACCAAAGCTATCAACGTCAGAGTCTGTGCTGACAGCCCTAACAAGTTAGGCTTAATAAGCCAATTAAAAATTAGTAGCACAAAGTAGAAAGGGAAGATTAGTGTGGATATATTAGGAAGAAAGGCAATGAGATCTAGTAACACTGAGGTCCATTTTCATGATGTTGAGAGGAGTGTAAATTTAAATACAAGGTCAGGGTTGTGGACAACTAAGCAACTCCCTCCCCCTTCCCAACCCCTTTCCTCATCCACTCCTCAGAGGGAGTAAGGCTTCCCTTGGAGAGTCAGCAATGTCTGGCATACCAAGTGGAGGCAGGACCAAGGCCTTCCCCCCAGTATCAAGGCTGAGCCAGGCATCCCACCATAGGGAATGGGCTCCAAAAAGCCAGTTCATATACCCAAAGTAAGTCTTTGTCCCACTGCCAAAGCCCCTCCCCAAAAAGATTAAGTCACATGACTATCATCCACATTCAGAGGGCCTAGTTTGGTCCCATGCCACTGTCCCTAGTTGTCAGTCCAGTGTCTGTGAACTCCCACTAGCTCGGGTCAACTGCCTCTGTGGTTTTCCCAATCATGATCTTGACCTCTGTTGCTCATATTCTAAGTTTTCCCTCTCACTGGTTCATGTTTTAGCCTTTTTCTTCCTACAGAATGAGGTTCATGGGAGGAATCATAACTTGTTGACTTCCATTTATTCCGTTGTCAGATAGCAAACATGAAAGTCTTAGAATACCCTCGTTTTTGTCAGGGTGGCTATAATACCTGTACTCTAGTGACAGAGACAGACACATCTCTTGGGGCTTATCAACTGGCCAGCATAGCCTACACAGTGAGTTCCACACCAGTAAGATACCATGTCTTAAAACAGCAAATGTAGACCTGAAGAATGGCACCTTACGTTGTTCTCTGACCACCATGTGCACTGTATGCTTGTACCTGTGTACATATTGTCTCTCTGTCTCTCTCCCTCCTTCCCTCTGTCTGTCTGTCTGTCTGTCTGTCTGTCTCTTTCTCCCTCTCTCACACACATGTGTACACACACAAAGAGAGTTTGTTTCAGTTGTCGATTGTCTCTGTGTTGGTATGTATGTTTGTATGTGTGCGTTAATATGGGAGATAGATTTCTCACTATATCATAAATGACACTCATATGTTAGTGGCAATCAGTCACTGTGTAATGGGACTGAAAGCTCACTCAACAGTAGAGAAATCATGCCTAGTACTGAGAACCTTCTCAGAGCTAAGGAGACCATGGACATTGAAAAGAATCCAATATCACTAGACCAGTATCATTCCTTACTATGTTTGAAACCTTACTCTTTTACACACAGATAAGTGCAGGTACCATCTCTCATTAAGAAGCATTTCTTTATAGCAAATCTTAACTAGACACAATACAGAGATAAATGAATTGTGGGGACACATCTATCTCACAGTACGTGCGTCTATGTCTCAGGGAACATTACAGGCGAGGGGGTAGAAAGATTATTTGAGCCAGAATACCATGAAGGATTCTGTGAAACACTTTCTTCTAGAAATGGCTTCATAAACAAAAGAAGAACAATGGCAATATCAATGGACATAATAACATGGAGTGTCCTACTGCTAGGCAAAAACCTGCAGGTAAGTATTGAGTGGTGGAAGAATGAGAATTAGCTTCCAGGGATGAGCCCCCATATTGGTTTTGCAATCCAGAGTGGTGATCCCTGAAAATAGATACACACAAACAACAAAACTGGACTCAACAGGTTGTATTTATGTGTGTGCACATACATATCCAGACACCCACCACACACACACACACACACACACACACACACACACACACACACACAC